>PVKZ01000987.1:338489-527550 GCA_004027375.1 Macroglossus sobrinus | reverse complement strand
GAAAGAAAGAAAGAAAGAAAGAAAGAAAGAAAGAAAGAAAGAAAGAAAGAAAGAAAGAAAGAAAGAAAGACTGCTGATAGAGCCCATTTACTATGTCACAGAGGCTCAGAGAGAGCGAGGGGTTTGCCCAAGATCACAAAGCAGTCTGGTCCAGGGCCAAGGCCAGCTCTCACCTCTCAAGCCTTGCTACTTCCTGTACCATCTCCTCCCCTTCTCTTATCCCAATCCTACTCCAGTGATTTTTTCTGACTCTGACCTTGACCAGATCAAAGAAGCTTTTCGCCCTCACTAACTCATCAGCTAACAATACTCACCCCTCTAACACCCTGAACAGATCCATACCCCCAGTCCCACCCCATCGCACCCCCACCCCACTTGCACCCCTGCCCCAACCTTACAAGTTCCTCTCGAGGCTCTTCGGCAGGGCCAGGTGCTCTATAGAAGGTTTGCAATCCAGCAGGCTCAGGGCCCAGGGGCATTTTATTTGAGGAAGAGAAGGGGGTCTCACACCATAGCTGTGGGAGATTTCCCATTAAGATCCGTATCCATAGCCTCTCTGGAAAAAAATGTTCAAGCTACACAGTCCCATCCACGTCACCCCTTTACGGGATCAGCCTGGCCCCCTTAGGCAATTCATTTTTCAACACTTAAGGTCAGAGTTTTCCTGGGGTAGGGGAGGGGAGGGGAACTTGGAAATTAATTTTTTAAAATTTATCGAGGTATCATTGGTTAGTAACATTATATAAACTTCAGGTATAAAACATCATAATTTGAAATCTATACTCTATTGCATGTTCACTGCCCAAAGTCTGCTTTCTTTCCGTTACCATATATTTGACCCCTTTACCAGTTTGCCTTCCCCCTACCTGCCTTTCCCTCTGCTGACCACCATTCTGCTGTCTATATCTATGATTTGCTATGGAAACCAGTATGCAGTTTCCCTAAAAAAATTAATACTAGAATTACCATATGATCCAGTAATTCCTCTTCTGGCTATTTACCCCCACCCCCCCCCAAAAAAATATGCAAACACTAATTCATTAAATATATGTACCTCTATGTTCACTGCAGCATTATTCACAATAGCCAAGATATGGAAAACATGAAAGCAACCTAAGTGTCCATCAACGGGTAAATGGATAAAGAAGACATGGCAAATATAAACCATAGAACGCTACTCAACCATGAGAAAGATGAAATGTTGCCATTTGTGGCAACATGGATGGATCTTGAGGGTATTGTGTAAATGAAATAAATCAGAGGGAAAAGGACAAAAACGTGTGATTTCACTCATGGGTAGGATATAAAACAAAAAAGGAACAAGCAAACTAACGAAACATCTTTATTGAGCTTTTAAACGCAACGGCTGTGTCGGCCATCGCTCTGGGCTCATAAGACAGTAAGACTCTTTCGTCCCCATAATAACGGGAATTCCTGTTATCCTCTGGATGAAGAATCCAGACTGAGAAGCATCTGACCAGCAAAGACCCCAGCTCAGAAATGGCAGGATTGGAACCCAAACCCTGGTCTGGCAACTCCAACCCCCAGAGCTCCTACCACTTCTGCTCAGAGCAGTGGGCTTCTGCTTTCTAGAATTGCATGTTTAAGTCTCCAGCTCTCTCCAACTCACACCGTTTTCCTGTTGGCCTCTCCTCTTCTCCCCACCCTACAAACCCCCAAGAGTGATGCTGAGCTTAGAGAAAACCGCCCCCCCCCCCCGCTACTTCTTGCCCCAGACTGGCTGGGAAGTTTCCGGGGTTCAACTTTAACATTCCATTTTCTCTTTGTCAGCCCACACTGCCACCATGGTGCTGAGACAAATGACAAGGGTCTGGGCCAGGCCACCTTTGCCCCATCTCCCTCCCTTCCTCCTCAAACTGCCCTGTGTACCCAGAAAAGCACTCCCAGACCCTACAAACTGCCCTGCTCTTTCCTGCCTCCCTCCCCTGCACCCTTGCCAGAAAACCTCCTCCCCACCCCAACTTCCCGGTCAAAACCTTCCCCTTTTCCTACTTACAACCTCCCTGACCTCAGCTAGAGTTAGTTCACCTTCACCTCTCTCGTAGGCACAGAATTCGGAGTCTCATAGACCTGGATTTGAATCCAGCTCTGCCACTTGCCCCCTATGTCTTTGGGCAAGTCACTCTCCCATCTGTCACATGGAGGCAAAGATCCCCACTGTGCTGGGATTTGTGAGAGTTTATCCCATCCTCAAGCTATTGATTCCACAAGCATTCAATGTAGTAACGTTTGCAAAGCATCTACCACATAGTAGGTGCTCAGTAAATGCTGCCCAGCCTGCCTTAGTATCCTGTCTACTTCTCCTATGCGTGCATTATAAGCACACTGAAGGCAGGATTTTATTCTTGTTCACCATTTTTTTTTTCTTTTTAGCTCTGGGCCTAGTGGACCCCCTGGCACATAGCAAAAAGCCCATTATTTAAATATTGAATAAAGAGCACAAGAGCCCCAGTGCACTGGGGTTTGGGCCCGAGGTGTCCGTGCTCACTGACAGCAGTGGTGAGGATCATGTGACATAAAGGATGTGAAGGAGTTGGTGAAGTATAAAACATACTGTAAAATAGACACTATTGAAATCATAAACATTTACAAAATCAAAAAGTTACAGAACATTTTCAGTGTCATCGTGACTGCTCCTTTCAGGCAGCGTTCCCAGCTGTGGTGGGCACAGGACACTGTAGGAGGCACCCCTTGTGTGGCTGAAGTGAACCAGTAGATTCTGTATCCGGTTAAACTCCTTGTCATCCTTGTCAGGTGACAAGGATGGAGAGATGGGCGCAGCCTGGACAGGAGAGAAGGTCCCAGCTTTGAAGCCAGGAGGCGCTGGGCCTGTTCCCAGCTCATTCAGTGACCCTGGTATGACCTTGAGCAATTGCTGCCCCTCTCCAGGCCTCAGTTTCCCTTTCTATAAAGTGAGGGGATTGGGCTAGATAAACCATAATAGCCCTTCCAGCTGGGACCCTGTTCAAAGCCAGTGCCCCTCCCCCTCCCTTGTCATGCTCAGAAGTTCAGTCTCCCAGTGCCTTTCCTGGAGGGCCAGCTGGCCACACCTGGAGGGGGGCTACCCAGGGCGGGATCACCCACAGGTCCATTCCAGACCTTGCCAGCTTCCCCACCACATGTGCCTTCCTTTCCTCGCTCTCTCTCTCTCTCTCTGAATGCCTGGCTCCATCCAGCTCTGCCAGGGTTAATTGGCCCACAGCCCCCACCTCTGCAGGAAAAGCAGAGAAGGCCCCACCACACCCTGCACAGCTGTCTCCCCGCATCCCAGCCGCCCCAGGATTACCAGGCTCCCAGGGGCCCAGAAGGAAGTGGATCACATTCTTGAGGGCCTTATGTCAGGCTTGCTGCTTCCCACCCCGCTCTCCAGACCCACAACCCACCCCCCACCTTCCAGTTCTCCAGACCCCATTCTGCACGTCCCCCGGCCAAGACAGCCTAATGGGCGTGGAGACAACCAGGCCTGAGCATAAATCCCAGCCAGGCAAGGTTCCTGCTTCCCTTCTCTGAGCCTCAGTTTTTTTACCTGCAAAATGGGGATAATTCCTATTTAAAGAGGCTCATCTGAATATAGGAAGTATGGGACCCGTGATAATAGCCTCCTTTATCACCAGGAAGCCCTCTCTTATTTAACCCTCCCAGGTTAAAGTAAGGTTAAATAAGTCCCATCATTATCACCTCCATCTTACAGAGAGGGAAACTGAGGCGCAGAGAGGCCAAGTGAATTGCCTAAGGTCACACAGCTAGTACATGGAATTCAAAGCCAGGAGTCAAACCCAGACCTTTCTGGCTCTAAAGCCCGCAGGCTTAATTGCATGAAAGTGTCCGCTAGATGAGGGTTAGTTCCCTTTGTCCCTATTTCCACAGCCCTCACCTGCTCCCTACCTTCATGATCAATACAGGGTGAGGGGAGCCCTGGGCAAGGCGGGAGGCACACCCTAGCTGTGTGGCATCAGGCAAGGCTCTGCCCTCTCTGGTCATGACTCTGTCTTGAGCATGAACATTAGACTGGGAGGTGCTGGTGAGGAGGGGATGGGTCAGTGTGCTTTTCAGGGCTCTTAGGCATGCAGACAGCTCAGCTCCCAGAGACTTGGGAAGAGCAGGGTGGGAGACTGGTGGCCTGAGATGCATTTTTAAAGTGCAGATAGCAAGAAGGGAAGGATACTCAGATGTTCTTGTGCAATTCTTCAAAAACTTACAACTCTGCCACAATACATGCCAGCCCAATACCTCCGAGGACGCCTTCTGCACCTGCTTCCTAAAGTAGGTGCTCAGTGTGTCCATCTGTAAAATGGGAGCTGCAGACTGGAGACTGGGGTTCCTCAAGGGACACCAGGCACCTCATGGTGACACAGGAACTGGCACCCTTCATGCTCTGGTCACAGTTCCTCTCTCTCCGGCCATCTCTCTCCTCTCCCTCTGCAGTTCCTTTCCTCCTGCCTCTCAGCCTCTCCTGGGCCTTTGAGCATCATACTTATATTCACATCTGTCCTGCCTCCTGCAAAACCCAGCTCCAGAACCACGTCCCCTGTAAAGTGGGGATCATTTTGCAGCACCTTCCTCAATCCTCCAGCCCTTGTACCCCCTCTGATGCAAAACTGCCACTTGACACTCAGTCACCTGCCATCTTGCTTTATACTGTGTGTGTGTGTTGTGTGTATTGTGTGTGTGTGTGTGTTGCTATGTGTTGGTGATTCCTGAAAGTCAAGGGTTGTATTTATTTCTTCCCCCAAATCTGCTGGCACAAACACATGCTGGCTGTTTAACTGACAGATTGAATTAATAAATTCCAGTTATTAATTGCAATGCCCTCTGTTGGCATCACCACCAACATCACCATCATCAGCATCACCACCACCACCTCTCCACCATCAACTTACACCTGCAGCAGGAAAGATGCCAACGTTGTCATCTTCATCACCTTCGTCACAAGTGCTGCCGCCATCGCCCTCAGCAATGGCGACAGCCCTGAGGCTGTCGCTGTCAAGCTATTGGCATAATGACTTCCTTCCACACATTTTTTTCTCGAAACCTCACAGGGGCCAAGCACTGTGCTGAGAGCTTTCCCTGTACCCTCCTGTTTAACTCTGACAACAGCCCTAGTCCCAGCTCTGTCCCTAGGAAGTAGCTACTCTCCTTGTACCCATTTTACAGCTGAGGAAGCTAAGACACTGAAGGCTTTCCTAAACCTCTAAAGTTATAGAGACAGGAGAGGAACACTGTCTCCAAAGTCTGACTCCAGAGTCCCCTTTCTTAAACATACTTTACAATATATCATCACCCCCAAACCACAGCAAAATTGCCATCATCTCACTACCCAATAAATAAGCAACATCAGCACCATTATGATTGTTCCTGCCATCACCAGCACTATGGCCAAGACCTACTACCATTAACCTCAGCATCATCACCTCCACGTTGCCACCAGCTGCATCATCACTTTTAGATCCAGCTCAACTAGCATTAGTAAGCCTGGGCCCTGACCTCCCCTCGTCCATCTTCGGGACCACTCTCTCCTCCCCCAGTCTTGCCACCCCATTGCACAAAGCACACCTGGGAGAGGACCATTTTCTTCATGATCGTGGGGAGGGAAATTCTCATGGTCAAAAGGGTTAGGCTTTTATTTGAATGACTGCATCCAATAAGCATTTATTCAATCATTCATTCCATTCAATCAGCACGTATTGGTCCCCACTGTGTGAGCCAACGGGATGCAGAAGTAAACAAAACAAACAAAACAAAACGAGGCCTATTCCCATGCAGTGGGATGGACGGATGTCGAATGATCATTACAGGAGGGACAGGGGACCAAAGAAACAGACCGGTTGTGAAAAGGAGTGAAATAGAATAACCTAACCCTGTCTGGGAAATCCAAGAGGACTTCCTGGAGGAAGTAACAGTTAAGCCGAGACCTAAATGTCGAGTGGGAATGAGCTACGCAAAAAGGAGAGTGGGAAAGAGTTCTGGTGGAGGACATAGCACATGCAAAGGCTCAGAGGTGAGAAAGAAAGGGACTCTAATGTGCTCATGCAAGGTGACCGGAAACTGAGGCAGCCCTACCAGCTTCTGGGGAGTAGGAGGATGGTGGTAGGGAGCAGGGGGTGGCTCTTTCTCAGATTTGAAAAGAGAGTTCCCAGCCCCACAAGAGAGGGCATGGGCGACTCAGCGTGAGGCCCAGAGGAAGCAGCCTGAGTGCCGATGGGGGCTGATGAAATGTTATGGACGGTGCTTAGCGATTATGCAGGGAGAATTGATTGCCCGGGCTGGTGCCTGCTTGGCACAGAGACACAAACACTGAAATGTCAGGCCTGTGATCTAAAAGCGTCACCCAGCAGCTGATGAGTGAGCACAGCCCCATGGGTGCAGGCAAAGATGGAGAAATAAAAAGAAACCCTGACCCCCCCCCCCAGATAGGAACAGGGCACCCCAGAAGGTGCTGGGATGGAGGTTGGGGGCTGAGAGTTGTGCTTCTCTGGGCTCTTGTACAAGCAGACAGCTCAGCTCCCAAAGGCATGGGGAGGCCGAGCCATAGCATTTTGAACCTGCAAAGCAGGAGAAGGGAAGGGGCTCCTGGGAGACTGCCCAGTGCCACTCCCTGGGGCACAGTGGCCAGTGAAGGAGGAACTAGAGGGAAGGGGAGGCAGAGGAGGGCCTGCAGCATTCTGTTCTAACCCCGACACCCTCCTGGCCATGCCCCTGCCCGGCAAGCCACCCCTCTGCAGAGCTGGCTTGTGGCTCGTCTTCCACAAAAGGCCAGGCCAGCTGGGGCAGTACCCTGAAACCGCGCTCTCTGAGCACCTACTCTGTGCCACGAACTTTCCAGCATCTTGTTTGAATTTCTGGCTTTACCTTCAAAGCGGGTGTGATCTTACGGGAGGAGAAACTGCAGTTCAGGGAGCTAAGTGGCCCACGCAGGCCTTCGGGGAACTAGGTCATCAGCGCTGTGGGGTTCTGACGGCCACAGGCCTGCCACTGTGGAGCCCGCTGCACGCTCCATCACGTTTCAGCCTCACTGCCACCGATGCTCGAAGAAGCATCACCATCCTCGTTTTACAGACAGGGAAACTGAGGCTGTCGGAGAAGGAACTTGGCAAGGTCATCCTGCTGATGAGGGATGAGCTGGGATTTGAACTCTGTGCCAGGACAGTGGGTCTACACCAGGGGACCCAACTCCCAAGATCCATAGTGGTGAGTAAAACACTCCAAGCGCAAGAAATTTCCTGTCCAGGGAAAGAACCAGAAGGCACGGGACACTTGGGACTGAGGGGAAGAAAGAGACCGGGGGGGGGGGCGGGGGGGCTTGCTCCAGGACCCCAAGATCAGACCACCGCATCTTGGGCTGCCTGTGTTCTAAAGTGGCTGGCCCACCATGGTTCTTACTGAGTCACTGCGGCATGCAGGAGCCCCGGTCTGGGGGAGCATCAGCCGCCTGGAACACCACACGGAACATCGTCGGCACCGCACCCAGGCCACCCTTACAGTGCAAATCAGATCCGATCCCCGCCGGCTCAAACCTTCCTGCAGCTTCCCCGTGGCCCTGAGAATAAAATCTAAGATCCTTGCCCTGGCCAATGAGGCCCCATTCCATCCAGCCCCCCACTACCTCTCCTGTGTGCCCTCCTCAAGCAAGTGCTCCCCACTGCCCCGTATAGAAGACCTCCTGCCAACCCCAACTTGTCCCCCAGGCCTCAGCCCCCTGGAGACACTGTGCAGAGCAGCCCCAGCCGCTGTCTGTCGCCTCGTCCAGTCCCATCCCGTCTTCCTTCTTAGCACTGACCTCACTCTGAAGGTGTCTCGCTTGTGCTTTTTTTCCCCTTTCGTGTCTCTAAAATTTAGGTTGCATGAGTGCAGGGAGTTTGTTTCATTCTCTGCTGTGTCTTCAGCACCTAGAATTGTGCTTGGCACAAAGTATGTGCTCAGTAAACACCTATTTGCATGGTTTCTGGCACCAGGTCAGGGTTCAGGGTTCAGCACGCAGGGAAACTGAGGCTCCCAAAGGCCAATCCCATGCTGGGGGCAGAGACCGCTACTCAGGATTCTTCCACTGCCTCAAGCTGCCTCCTTTCAACACCAGGAGTCATGGGCTCCTTCCCCTCGTCCACCCCTGCCTTCGCCCCTGCCTCCCGCTGCCACCCAGCCTCAGGGCCTGACACCCACCAGCACCGCAGCCCACCGCCCAGGCCTGCTCGAGGTGGAGGCGATTTCGTGACAAGACTCAGGGCTAAACTTTTGTTTAAGACCCTGCTCCATCACTTCCTCGCTGTCTCCCTGACCCTCGGTTTCCTCGAATGTAAAAAGGCAGGGGGGTGGTTAGAAGGATGCTAGGAGAAAAGGCGTCATCCACAGGGCCTGGCACGTGCCTGGCACAGAGTGTGTGCGTTCATGAAATTCAGAATCATAGTAGCTGCACCGCCCTCTCTCAGCTCTGCAGGACGCCACATCCTGCCCCAATCTGGGCTGAGGGCTCGGGCACAAGGTCAGCTTGCCTTGGTCCTGCTGTCCTAGCAGAGAGGTTAATTCATCTTTCCAGCCTGTCTGTCACACCCTCTCTGTTCCTCAAGCCTTTTATTATTCTTTCTGCTTCTTGTTCATCAGCCTAGCCTGGGGGTTGTCAGGAGTTTGTGATTCCCACACAAACACACACACGTGCACGTGCACAAAGATACATGTATGGACAGCTCTAAATACACATGTCTCCACACACATACACGCACAGAGTAGTCGTGTCCAGAGGGACGTGGCGCTGGAGTGCTTCCACACGTAACACCCACTTACACAGGTATACACACACAGCACACTCACGTACCCACACCCACATGCTACCCCTCTCAAGTGTGCACATGCACACGCACGGATCACAGACCCAGAGTTTGTGAACCTACGCTTACCCGCAGGAACCCACGCAAACACGTCCCTCCCCTCCCTCACGTACCCTGTGTGCACTTGTGTGTCCCATGTGCAGGTGTCTGTGCACGTCTGCACAACCATGCTCCCCACCCGGCTGTCTCCCATCCGGGGCCTTTCCCCAGGGCTAGTGATGAGCCATGAAGGGTGTGCCCAAGAGTCTGGCCTCGGGCTCCAAGGAAAAGGGACCCCAAACCTGAAGAGTGCTGACAGGCCCTGGAGCTAGGATCCTGGGAGCCTCCAGGGGCAGCTGCTCCAGGCCCTGCTCCTGCTCCTGCTCCTGCCCAGGAATGGGGTCAACAGCACCATCTGCTGTCAGTTTCTGGAACTGCCCTTCCGAGAGCACACTTTGGCCCTCCACTGGATTTCTGGAAGGACCTGGGGCATGGTCACGATCCTGAGAACAAGCTGGAGCCCCAAGGTCACCCAAGTACCATGGCTTCGTATGAGGCTCATGGCCAAAACCATGCAGGAAGGTGTGCACCCAAATTGGGGACCATGCTTCTTATATGGATGGTAAACTGAGGCCCCGAGTCCGTGAGTGAGGAGATCCACTGCTTGCTGCAGGAAGAGAGACCGGATGATTTTGTAAACGGAGCGTTTTTCTCAGATTCCCCGTCTTGTTTCACACCTGTGTTCGCCGGGTAGAGACGCGGGCGGCCGGCCCCCTGGAATGAAGTGGTGGGAGACACCTGGGCCCTGGCCTGGATGGGAAGGCCCACTGTTGGTACAGAGCCTGTCCTCACCCACGTGGATGCACACATACTCGACACCCTGGGAAAGGGACTGCAGAGGTGGGGAGGCCCGGACAGAAGCCACGAAGGGATGGGGGATGTGAGGAAGGCAGGCCTTGGGTTCAGAATTCCCCTTTCCAGGGGCAGGGGGCTCTCCTCGCGTTCCTGCGAAAGGGTCTGGCAGGCCTCCCTCTTAGACCAGAGGGCCACCAGGAGGTACAGGAGGCCTGGTGGTTTCTACCAGGTTCCTAAGCCCAGCCCCAGGCCAACCCCGACCCCTGCCTCCCTCTCCTTATGTCCTAGATGAGACAACTCCTAGGGGCGGGGGATTCGTCATAGCAGGGGTCAGAGCAGAATAGCTGCTGTTCATTCGCTGTTTATTAAGGAGCTTGGACATAGCTCCTGTAGGTTGGTAGCTCTTTTCTCATTTACAGGGGAGGAAAGTGAGGCTCAGGGAGATCCAATATCTTGTCCAACTTCACGCCACCCCAAGTGGCTGCACAAGAACTCACTTTTGGGACACTGGTCCCAAGCCCTCTTCACTCCCCCTACTGCCAGATACAGCCTGTGCAAAGGCCCTGAGGTGGGACCGTGAGTGGTTAATGTGTTCAAGAAACAGCAAGAAGGCCGGCGTGGCTGGAGAGGGGTGAGCAGAGGGCAGAAGACAAGATGAGGTCAGGGAGGAAACAGGAAAATCAGATATATTCCCCATGGGCCACTGTCAGGACACTAGCTGTCACTCTGATGGGATGGGGAGACGTTTTGAGCAGGAGAGCGGCAAGATCCGATTTAAGTTTTAAAGGGCACTTTGGACACTGTGTGGTTAAGAGACTGTAGAGGGTCATGGGCAGAAGCTGGGACACTGGTGAGGGGCTGCCCAGAAATTCAGGGGTAAGATGAGGGTGGGTCAGGCTAAGGCTACACGAGGTGCTATGTGCTTGGATTTGTGATCTGTTCTGAAGGTAGACAGACACACACATACGCACATGCGCACATGCAGACACACACATGCACACACACATACACATACATGAAGCTATGAGTGAACCCACCATCAGCTATAGAAGGACCAGCTACACCATTCACTCCTATGTTGTCCGCAGGTACATGCAGGGCAGAAGGGCAGCTGGGCCAGCTAATGGCAAGCCCAGTGTAGACTTCCTGCATCACTGTATCACTTGTGCCTCTGTGACAAACAGCTTAAACTCTCAGGTCTCATCCAACCCTCTCATTATGCAAGTGGGGAAACTGAGGCACAGAGAGGGAAAAGAGACTTGTTACAGTCACTCAGGAGTCAGAACCAGGGTAGTCTCCTGGCTCCCTGTCCATTGTGCTCGCTCTCTCTCTCTCTCTCTCTCTCTCTCTCTCTCTCTCTCTCGTGCCACAAGCCCAAGGCCCATCCCTCAGGACTGTGGTGACAGAAAGTCAAGGGCTTGGTCAGGCCCATCCATTTTTTCTAGAGAAGAGGGTTGATGATGGAGTGTGGCTGGGAAGAAACATGGCTTTGTCTACCAAACTCCATTCCCACTTCGCTCCATTCTGTGGTCTTCTCCACCTCAGCCATAAAAAGGATGGATCCCTTAACAACCCAGATCTGATGAAAAGTGAGGTCTACATCTTGCTGGTTTGACAGGAAAAAGGTGACCTTAGCCTTTGGCCCCAAATCAGAGACTTAATAAAAACATCCAGCCAGAAAGGAAAAGACCAGCATTAACATCCTTATCACCATCACCACCAAAACCATCCACCATCACAACCATCACCAACACCAACACCATCACCATCGCCACCAAGAGCACCACCACCAACATACACACTGCCACCGCTGTCATTAATGCCATCACCATCTCCACCCCAGCATAAACACCATCACGATGATCATCATCTCCAGCATCATCAGCATCTCCACCAGCAGCAGCATCACCATCATCTTCATCATTATCATCATCATCATCATCATCATCCCCCTCCTCATAAGCATTACCATCACTACCATCCACACCTCACCACCCTCTCCACCATCACTGCTGAGCTCAATCTAGGTTTAGTTGTACCAGAAAGTAAAGTGTAGCTGACACTGAACCCAGAAACCTAGAGAGAGAGAGAGTGGCTGTGTCTCAGCCACCAGGAAGGGCCCAATGAATGGCTCAGTGAGTCAGCAGGGAAGTAGAGCTGGGAGGACCAGATGGGCCTAGATTGGAACTTCAGATTAGAGGCAGTAGGCAGGACCCCATCCAGGCCAGGAATCGGGCTGGCGAGAAGAAAGAGGAACTGGGGAGTCTGAGGGTCAAGGAAGAAGGCTGTCAATCACCCCGATGAAATGGCAAAAAGAGGAAGAGAGAGCATCACCAGCGGGAGCCCACTCTTGCGGTGAAGGCCAAGAGCGAGTAACTTCTCAGAGTTGGAGTCCAGCCGGCAGGCAGGTCTGCCCCAGGTGAACGAATAGCAACATCGTATCATCATGGCTTTCCTAGTTAGCATGGCCAGCATCACCGTCACCATGACAACCAGCCTCATGACACCTTCACCACAGCTATAGACACTCTTACTTCCCCACAATTACCCTGCCATGACCCCCCTGCCCCTGAAGCCAGCTGCCACTGTCCATCAGTGAGCCTTTCCTCCTTCATCCTTTAAAAACAGAGCTCCCAGGTGGATGGATGCCGCTGGAGGCTGGGTTCCTGAGAAGCAGACTCAGGAACGGAGATCAGTGGGCAGGTTTATTAGGGAGTGCCCTTGGGGTTAACACCTACTGTGGAAGTGGAGGGAAAGACATGGAAAAGGACAGAGGGAGAAGCTGGGCTGCAACATCATCTCAGCAAAGGCCTCAGCCAACCCCTCAAGGACCTCTGAAGATTGAATAGCCCTTCACAGTTGTCCTGTGTTGGGCTTAAGGGACAGGCCTTGATCTTCCAGCATCCAGTCATTGCAAGCAAGCTGCTCCCTGGAAGGGTGTGTAACCTGGGGCCAGGCAGCTCTCTCCAAACAAAAGCCATTTCTAGGGAGGACAGGGGACAATCAACCAGCAGCTCTCCCAACAGCTGGGGGTAGTCCTTCAGCCCTGAAGCGAGATCTACAACAGACACCCACTGAACGCTACTTTTATACCTTCCCTTTTAGCTAGGTGCTTCCCTTATAGCAACGTGTGGCCTAAATTCTAGTCAATGACATGTGAGAGGAGATTGTCTGTCACTTCCAGGTTGTGCCTAAAAAGGAACAGACATGTACTTCCTTTCCCACTCTCCTTCCCACTGGCTGGGATGCAGATGTGATGGTAGAAGCTGGAGCAGCCATCTTGGATCAGAGCTGTATGCAACATGCAGAGGGTGGCAGAGTTGCCCATCAGTTCTCAACTGCGCACCTCTAGATTGTTACATAGCAGAGAAATAACTTCTGCTGTGCTTAAGCATTTGGGGGTCTCTTTGTTGTAGCCCACTCTCCTTTACCCTAAATAAACAGCCGCCACCTGCATCACTATCCTGTCAACAGGATGATCACTACGTCTACCATCACCAACATCAAGTTCAACTCAAAGTTCAATCCTGGCTCTTGCTGCTTATTTGCTCTAAGATTCTGGACAGGTCATAATACTTTTTTGGATCTCAATTTCCTCTTTAGAAACACACACACACACACACATATATGTATACATATATATGTATATGTATATCTATATCTATATCTATATCTATATTTATCTATCTATCTATCTATATAATATACATAAAATACATTATAAGGTTGTCATAAGGATTAAACAAAATGGTGTATGTATGACAGGAATGAAATGTATTAGCACACAAGCTTTGCCCTCGTTACAACTTCCCACACTGCAGTCTGAATCCATAGCTGTGTCCTCAAAGGTAGCTGTTGTCATGAGAACTGCTGTTATGTTACATGTTACCTCAGCATCATTACAAAGGCCACTGTGATGTTATCCTCGTCTTAACGACTAAAAGTGTCACTTCCATTTCTATCTTACAGTCAGACAGCCCTAGATCCCACTCCCCATTCTAACTATTACCAAAGGAATGTCCCAGGACTCCCCTGAGCCTCAGTTCTCTCATCTGTAAAATGGGGATCCCAGCAACCCCCAAGTACGTAGCTATGAGGATTAAATAGAATGATGTGTGTAGGATGCTAAACTCAGCACCTGGCTCATAGAAAACACTCATAAATGACACCCATTGTCATCGTAGTGGTTGCTATTTATCTTCGTAAAACCCCTTCAGGCAACTAAGACGGGACTGCCATGAACAAGATCTCCACTCCTCTGGAGGGACACCGACTTTCACCTTTTATGAATTATTCTGTGAGGTCTTTCTCCGACAGCAGGAAGGATGGGACAGATGGGTGATAGCGCTGAACCTTTAGAAAGCCAGGGGTTTGAGGGATAAGAATACCAAAAGTGATGGGGAAGAACATAGATGACGAAGTTTGAAAACTCACCATTTTGCCACGATACAAACCAAACTGATGATGACAAAACATCTGAACAATGAACTCCGGCGTCCCCATCGTCCCTATATTAATTGTCGTCGTGAACATGGCCTATCACCTTGTTGTCCCCACATTTGCTGTCCCTCCCTCTGAGAGGATTTATTTTCCTGCTCCTTTGACATCAGGCTGGCTTTGGCCAATGAAACACGAGCACAGGGACCTGTGCCACCCCAAGTAGAAGCTTTAAAAGGCATTGTGTGCTTTTGTCATCTCTCTTTTTTCTCTGCTGTGAGAGGACGAAGTTGCAAATAAGGCCTGCTCCTTCAGCCTGTATCATTCCCAGAACGACATGAGGAGAAGAGTTGCAGTCAGCCCTCAACTACCTGATAAGACGAGGAAGAAAGAAATGTTGGTTTCTATATGACACTGAGATTCAGGGGATGTTTGTCACGTAAGCATAACCTATTAAGTGCTGACTAATACAATGGCTTGCATTTATACACACTTACTATGGACCACACACAGATCCGAGTACTTCCCGTCTATTATCTCATTTAACCTTCACAGCGACCCTGATAAGATGGTTCCTGTCACTAACCCTGTTTTACAAATGAGCTTAGTAAAGCTCTGACAGGTCAAATTTCACATCCAAGGTAATAACTAACAAAGCTTGGATCTGAACCCAATCCGTCCACCGTGAGTGAGGCAGGATTGTTTTTCCCCTTTTATAGATGGTAAAGCTGAGGCTCTGAGAGGTAAAGCCACTCGCCCCTAAGTCACACAGCTGGAGCCATTCCCTTCATGTCCTGTGACCTACAGATGGGAAGCGAGAACCAAGATCTCCCCATCTGGAGCCCAGCAGTTTTCCAGCCTGTCTCTTTGCCGAGGCAGGACCTGCTGGCTCTCCAACGTCCCCAGCCACAGCCAGCATCAGGGAGCCACACCCTCTGACCTCTGAGAGCTCTCCCTCCCTCCTTAACCTTCAAGCTGAGGTTTCAGGAGCCACTGCTCCCCTCGGGCCCCACCCCCCACACGCCCCTCCTCCGTGCAGGGGGCAGAGACAGAGCCACATCTGCCCAGGAGCTTCAGCGCTTTCTGACACGTGTGAATAGCCTCCTGCTTCGTGTGGCCAGGGTCTGGTTCGCATTAGCACCCCAGGCCCCGTGGTGGTCGGACGCCGGGCTTGGGTTCCATCCAAAGTGTCAGACTCCACCGAGGCTCTTCCAGCTACTTATCTAACGTGGAACATCGAATGGTTTGATCTGCCAATTAGGCTCCCCACGAGCTGCTAACTGGAAGCAGATGGGCCTATACATTACTGTGTGGAACACCCTGAGTGCTCCTCCTCCCTGCTCCCAGCCCACCCCAGGCACTCCCCCATCCCCCACCTCCCGGCGGCAGGCCCGAGGGAGAGATTGGAGGTCCGGGGAGAATCTGCTTCATTGCCTATTCCCAGAGAGTCGAGGAAACTGTTGCTTCTGGTTATGGAGTGAGCCCAGGTGGGACTCCACCCCAGGTGTCCCCAGTTCCTGGCAAGTCTACAAGCTCCTGCCAGTTCCCTCCATCTGGCACCCCGGGGTGGGGCTGGGAGACCTTGACAAAGTTGGCCTGTAACAGCCACCAGGTCCCAGCCTGCACAGAGGCGAGGGGATGGCATAAATGACTTCAGGGGTTCCTTCTGACTCTTAGGTGGCCCAAACCCACCCACCTGACAGCTTCTCCAGCCAGACGCCACCCAAAGCAGGATCCTTCCCCTCACTCCAGGGCCAGTCTGTCACCGAGGAACATTGATGCTGCCCAACTCCATGGCTGTCTGCCCCTGGTCCAGGCCACCGTCCTCACTCACCTGTACCTGGTGGCCACTGTCCAAGGGGTCTCCCTGCCTCCTCACTCAGACCCACACTGCCTGTCCCCTCTCTGTGACAACTCTGCAAGCTTTTCCCATAGGACAAAGTCCAAATTCCTTACCGTAACCATAGCTGGTCCTTGTAAAGCACTCACTCTGTGCCAGGCGCCCTGTGAAGGGCTCCACATGGGCCATCTCATACGATACCCACAGCAGCCCTGTGGGCTGGTGCAACCACCATCACCCCATCTTCCAGAACAGGAAGCTGCGTCACAGGGGGTTAAGTTGTTAAGTTAACCCACCCAGAGTCACACTGCTGGAGAGTCTCAGCCTCTCTCTCTCTCTCTCTCTCTCTCTCTCTCTCTCTCTCTCTCTCTCTCTCTCTTTCTCTTTTTCTCTCTTTTTCCCTTCTTCTCTTCTTTCCTCTTAGTTTCTCCCTGCCCTCCTCTCTCTTTTCTCTCTCTCCTCTCTCCCTCCCTCTCTCCTTATCTCTCCTCCCCTCTCTATCCCTCTCCTCACCTTCTCTGCCTCCTTCTCTCCCTTTCCGCCTCACTGACTTATCCACTCTCACTCTCAATTCTTACTGAATGTCCCTGTCTTCCTGTCACCAGGCTTTTCTCGGGCTGTCCCTCGGCCCTGTGCCTCCCCCGCTTGACACACCCTTCAGGCCTTGGCCTCACGCCACCTCTTCAAGGAGCCTTCCTCAACTTCCTAAGGTGAGGCGCCTTTTCTAGGTGTCCCCAAAGCACTGTGAGCCCATCTCCTCTTCATTGTCACGTGGTGTCACGCCGGTCTTTCTGGCTTCCTGGGTCTCCCCACGAGAACATGAGTTGCTTGGGGGCAGGGACTGTCTTCCTGGGTGACAGAGTATCCTCGGTGCTGCCTGGGCCCTGAGCCTAGCAGTGCTCTATAACCATCTGCTGAGTGAATGAATGAATGAATGAATGAGAGATGGGATGCATGAGGAAATGCCAGCCCCTGGCACTTTGTCCTTGCATGTGGACCTGAACCACTCGCCCTGACAATTATTTCCACACATTCTAATCTGCTTCTGCTTCTCCTGGC
This sequence comes from Macroglossus sobrinus, assembly GCA_004027375.1. Lineage (NCBI taxonomy): Eukaryota > Metazoa > Chordata > Mammalia > Chiroptera > Pteropodidae > Macroglossus > Macroglossus sobrinus. Next base: position 510,540 of record PVKZ01000987.1, on the reverse strand, counting down.
TTCTGACCTCATGATCTGCTATATCTGTTTCGTTCATTCACGCATTTGTTCAAACCACTCAGTGCCAGACACTGTCCCAGTGTTCGGGATGGGTCAGTGAGCAAAACAGACAAAACTCCCTACCCTCGTGGCTCTTACGGTGTTTTCTGGAGGTAGAAAAACAATAAACAAGACAAAGTTGTCAAATGGATATTGTGTTAGCTGGTGGTGAGCATTAAGGACAAAAGTTAAGGAGGAAGAAAGAATAAATGAGGGGACAAGCCATGTGACTATGTGGGGAAGAGGGAGCAGCCAGTGCAAAGGCCCTGAGGCAGAAGCATGGCGTGTTTGGGACATGGTGAGGAGGCTGGTGTGGGAGAGAGGGAAGACAGCACCCTGAGGTGGGAGAGGTGGCGGGACCCCACAGGTCCTATGCATGCGTAAGGGACCTGGGCTTTTCCTGGGAAGGAGGTGGGGAGCCCCAGGGTGCTGAGCAAAGGAAGAATACGAACTGACTTAGGTTTTTAAGGGACCACTCTGGACACTGAGGGGGCAAAGGCAGAAAGAGGGAGACCAGTTAGGAGGCTGCTGCTGGAACCGAGGCTGAATATATTTTTAAGGTAAAACCAACAGTTTTGCTGACAGACAGGTAGGACATAGGATGAGGCAGAAGGAGGCGTCAAGGACCACGTAGAGGTTTCTGGTCTGAGCAGTGGAGTGTTGTCGGTGAGTCTACGACAGACATGCCCTTGCCTGTGAAGTCCTGCTCCAGCTTCTGGTTCTCCCCTGTCACCTCCTCCATTCCCCCAGCAGCCCCAGGCACCGGGGAAAACAGCCTGGCCCTAGGGCCCTAAGGGCAGCCAGCTCCCCACAGGTTCCTACCGCCAGCCCTGCCAGATCTAAACGAGCCCAGCAAAGGCATCTCACTGCCCGGCCAACGAGGGCTCAGTGCTCCAAGCAGCAAAGCATGAGAGGTGATACGACAGGTGAGAAAAACGACTGCACGGAGAAGAACAGAGCCTGCATCCCCGGTAGGAAGGGCAGCGGTCCCCTCACGGGTGCTGAGACCCACAGGGGTTCAGCTCAACCAGCTATTGGAACACGAAGGCCTCCCTCAGCCCCAAGGCCGGGAAGTCTTCCCAGGGGAGGAGGCATTTGAACTAGGCCTTACGATGGGAACACAAACACACCAGGGGGTAAGAGAGCGGGGGCAGCTTGAAAGGTGTGAGACCTGGCGTCATACCTAGGACACTGCGGGGTGAGGTGGGGCAGGAGAGCAGGGGCCAGGTTTTGAAAGGCCTTGAGTGGCACACAAAGGAGGTGGAGCCTTCTTGGGTAGGCGCTGGGGAGCTGCCCAAGGTTTCTGAGCAAGGAAGGCCTGTGACTGTGGTTTGGTGAAGGGGACGTCACTCAGCCGGCCAGAGTATGGATTTTGGGAAGGATGACAGGGGCAAAGGAGAGGAAAGTTTGACAGGCAGCCTAAGGGAGGAGTTTCTAGGTCACTGTATCCAAGGAGAAGACTGGGATGGTCCAAGGTCAGGGGCAAGCCCGGCCTGTGCACAGACCCTAGCAGTGGCCACTGAAGAAGACAAGGTTCAGATGCCCATCTCAGGGTCCACCATGTCTAGCCCTAGCTATCCTTCAAAATCAGGTTCTAAGGCAATCAAGGATCTTTAGACAAAAAAAAAAAAAAAGAGAGAGAGAGAGAGAGAGATGATCAAGGAAATCACAATTGCTGTGCACCCACAATTCCCCCTTGAGCCCAAATCTTGGCTGCCCGACTTAGGAGCTGGGTACCCCTGAGCATGTTAACTAGCATCTCTGGGCTTCCGTTTCCTTTTTAGTAGGATAAGGACCTATTGGGTTGCAAGTGGCAGGAAACCCAACCTCAAACTAGCGTTAAACAATAGGGGGCATTAATGGACTGGTGAAATGAAAGATTTCAGAGTAGGATTGCCTTCAGGCAAGATCCATCAGCTCAAAAGGTTCCAAGGAGCCTGTTTCTGGGTCCATATCCTTGCTAGTTCCTAGAGTAAGAATCCTTGTCGCAGTGGAAGTCCTGAGGCCCTCTGATTGGACATACCCAGGTGCTGGGCCCACCCCTGAGCCAGTCACTGTAGCCAGGAAGAGGGTGTGTACAGGTTGGCTTGGCCTAGGTCACTTGATCCATCCCTGGAGCCAGAGCACAGAGTCAGCTTCCCTGAGACCACGTAGGCCTTGCCTTGAAAGGACAGGAGCTCTGGGTAGCGAGGAGAGAAGGGGATGCTGGGAGGTATCCACGCACCATCACTGACCCATCGGGCAGAGTCACTGTGGGGATTAGAGACAACTTGTGTGAAGCACCTGGCACATAGCCAGTGCCCCTTGAAAGGCAGTTTGTTGTTGTTGTTACATATAAAAGTCTGTCATGACAAAGAAGAACGAGATTTAATTTGGGGTCCCAAAGGATAAAACTAGTGTCCATAAACGAAACCCCAGATAGTTGGGTTTTGATTCAGTCCAAGAAGAATTGTCTAACACCTGGTGGTGTCCTCAGTGAGCCTCCCGTCACTGGAGGGAAACAAGAAAGAAGAAAGATCTCAGCTAAAGCAACTCTAAAAACGAGGTGTGGAGCAGATGCCTCTGAGGCCCGTGGGATTCCAGGATTCTCTCTCTAATGGCGCTCTGTGAGGCACAACCAGGAAAATGAGGTCATTATCGCTTAAAAAAAAATTTTTAAACCAAGGCATCAGAAGCATGCAAGAAAAGGGAATTAAGAGCTTAAAACTCACTGATCCTCTGACAATCTGGTCCCGAGGGCGAAGGGGACGGGACACAGGAACATCTGGGAACAGACAGTGCCGAGCTGCTCCCCGGAAGCTCAGGGCTGGGCGGGGTCTCAGCAGAGGCTTTGGCTCCCCATAGAGGGGTCAGACAAGCGATGCTCTTACTAATAGCCTGTCCCTGGGGGCTTCTCCCGATGGTCTCCCACACATCAGGCCAGGCCAACACCCAGGACTGTGGGACGAGGACTCTGTCAAAGAGGAGGCTGGCCACAGGGAAGAAGGGTGGCCGGCACCTCAGGTGACCCGAGAGAGGGGCAAGCCCAGCCTATGCACTGACCCTAGCAGTGGCCATCAGGGAGGACAAGGTCCAGACGTCCAGCTCAGGGTCCCCCATGTCGAGCCCCAGCTATCGCTCCAAGCTGAGTTCTCACAGCCTGACCGCCCTCAACCACATGCTCCCACTTGGAGCTACCCCGGCCTCTTTGCACCCCACCTTTGTGCTTGCTGGCCCCCTGACCCTCCCACTTCCTGCCTTCCAAACATTTCACCATCTTCCAATCTCTTCTCAAACACCAGCTTCCCTCCACAGTCTTCCCTGGTCACTACCTCCACCGGCCATCTCCCTGAAATCCTAAGCCCCTGGCACACCACAGTGCCTTGGCTGGAGAGACCGAGACCCCACCATGGCTGAGGGTCCCCTGCCTGCATCAGCTCTCCAGGCAGGGCTGTCTGGGTCCTACTCCCCTGAGAGTCGTGGTTCCAGGAGCAGGCTGCGTGAGGCTGGGGAAGTTTTATAATCACTTTGAGTCCCTTTTTCATCCCTATCTGTAAAGATCCTAATAGTACCCAATGCGTAGAGTGTCGTAAGAAATAAATGGATAAGGTAGCAAAGCTTAAAGAAGGTATGAATGTTACCTATTGTCCTTCCTCATTGATCGTTAAGCACCAACGTGTGTTCTGCGTTTCTGACTACGTCTCGTTACCCCTCACCCAAGGCTGTGGGAGATGAACTGAATCAATAACGCGATGCATTGGGGGAACAGGTGGTGAGGAGCAAGAGAAAGAATCTGACAGTGACTCAGCCGCTCCATCCATATTCATGGAGCACCTAAGTGCCAGGCTCTGGAAAAAAGCTCGTAGAAGAGGAACAGGGACCGTCCTTGCCATTTTGGAGAAGTGGCTCAAAAAATAGGAAAGCCGCTCCCCCAAATCCCAGATGATTCAAGCCAAGATCCACTATCCACAACCTTGAAGCTTGAAAGAGGTAAATTCAGCACAAAGAGGAGACAGTCCTGCTCTCCAGGCTGCAAATAAGTGGTGGCAGTTGAGCTCTGACAAGGCCACAACGTCACCTTCAAGAAGTAACAGATTCTTCAGGACACCTGAGTGCCGTGAGGTTCTGACACCTGTTCTCCCTCCTGCAAGCTGGGCGCACCTGAACTTGATATTTAACCTCTCTGGGTAGCAGTTTGGAGGCCTCAGCACTGCAGTTCTGGCTCCCTGGTGAGCTCATGTGAGAGGCCAGGTCTGACCCCTGGATAGGAAAGTCAAGGCCCCTCCTGCCACTGGCGCCCACAGTGGCGTGCGGTCAGCATGCACGCTGCTGCACTCAGCAGCGCAGCTTCTCCAAGTTTCAGCAACACCAAGGCAACAGTGCTGTGGCACACGCTGGCTCTGGAGCACGCATGAGGCCCAGGTACCCCCAAGACAACACCCAGAATTTGCACGAATGGGCTAATTCCCAAGAGAGACTAGTACCATGGCCTAGAGCACATACCATGACCATTTCTATATAACAAGGAAACACAACCTTATTTTGTCCCTGATGGTTCCAGTAGTTGCATTTATTGAGTACCTACTATGTACATGTTACACACATTGTCTCTGACCCTTAAATGTCCTTGTGAAGCAACTACTGTTCCGGTTTCAGATACGGGGAAGTGATGGCTCAGGGGCACTAAATGATTGGCCCCAGATACACAGCTCAGGAGTGGCAATGCTGGTTCCACATGTTCTTTCTCAGGGGACCTCTGGAGACAAGAAGGAAACTCATTCATTTCACCCAAGTGAGGTTTATTCATGAGCATTTAGGAAGCGCCCATTAAGCCACCCACCACTCAGAGATAACACAGAAGTGTGGGTCCGAGCTGTGGGGGAGTCTCAGAGATGAGATGCAGACACATGGGCAGCTCGTGAATTATGCCAGGGCAGCATTACCTAAGCTCACATCCTCCCACACCAACCCCAGCCCAGCCATGAGCATGAGCGAAGACGAGCCGGAACCTGCACATACCTGCTGTGACCACCAGATGGCGGCTGTAGGCTGCTAAATCAGACTAGGTCTTTGGCGAGCAATGGGTCACCTTGGGTCATTTTTCTAGAATGGGGTGGCAGTGCCTGGCAAGCTAAATAGCCTCAGGGAAAGGAACAAAGAGTGAATATTTTTAGGCATCCATCACTAGGTGGGTAAAAATGGGCAGGATGCAGAGAACCTCGGAGGGACGGCAAATCAGAGAACAGAGCAAAGTGGTAATAGTCAGATATGGCTTCCCCTTCCATCTGGAGCTGAACAAGCCAACCCCCATGCCTCCCTCTCCCAGCGCCAAGGCCCTCCATCCCAGTGGGCAGCGCTAGTCCCTCCCCGAAGTATAGCCCTGTATCATGCTATTAAAATAGGCTGCCGTATTGCGCTCTGGGTAGAAGAGGATCATGTAGCACTTGGGGCCAAAGTAGCCTAGGCTGATACCCAGAAGGTTGAGCACAGTGACCAAGAGGTCCAGGATGGTGACCAGCACTCCCTCATAGACAGACATGAAGGTGCAGAGGGACAGGTAGGAGGTGAAGTAGAAGATCATGCAGAAGGTGATGAACTTGGCCTCGTTGTAGTTGGTGGGCAGCTCTTTGCCCATGTAGGCGAAGCTGAAGCTCACCACGGAGAGGATCAGATCCAGGCTGGTGTTGAACAGCAGCCCCTTGCGGTAGTTGGGATTGCAGGACAGGAACATGATCTTGGGGTCATCGGGGTCGGCACGGGCGGTGGGGCTGATTTTTGTGATCAGCAGGCTGCCTGCCACGATGACTACCTTGAGTATCGTGATGAACGCCACAAAGAGGTAGGACCCATGGTAGCGGACCCAGTAGCCGTAGGCACGTGGGAGGCGGCTTGCCATCTTGAAGATGCAGACGATCTGGAAAGAGCGCACGGTGATGCAGGAGATGCAGATGGTGAAGCAGAGGGTGAACAGGATCTGGCGGCAGAGGCACGTGGCCACCGTGGGCGGCCCGATGTACACGGGGACCAACGTGTATGTCACCAGCAGTGGTATCAGCATCAGGAAGCACATGGGACCCCCAGCTGAACGAACCACGGGCGTCTGGAAGTGCTTACAGAAGATTATGAGGATGGCCAGAGTGCAGAAGAAGCCCAGGGCAGCCAGTATGATCATAATAATGGTGGACGCCTCATACCATTGGAGGAAGGTTAGTTGCCGCTTGAAGCAGGAGGTGTGTTTCTTGTGGGACCACTGGTTACTTGGGCAGGGCTGGCAGTCATATTCATCTGCAAGAGCACACAGCACCTCTCATCAGTCAAACCCACCCTCCTAGCACCTACATCCTCCAGGCCTGCACTAAGCCAAGCCCCAGGGGAACAGAGAGAGAGAGAGAGCTAAGGGCAACCCTGGAGTCATGGCCAACATTCACTAAGTTCTTACCCCCACTGGTTCAGCAGATGCTCACAGCAACCCCATTTCACAGAGAAGGAAACTGAGGCTCAGCCAGGTAAGGTCACAAAGCCAGTAAGTTACAGAGGCAAGAACTGAACCACAGTCTACTTGACTCAGAGTCTAACAACTATAATTTCTTCCTTCTAAGACCTCACTCTCGGGTGGGAGAGAAAGTCAACCATTTATTCAAATAATTTATTCAACGCGTATCGTTTTGAGTGTCATCCAGTGTGATAGGCGCCTATGGTGGGAGGCGATAGAGGATAAAACCCAGCCCCCTGTCTTCAGGCTATTGAGCAGTTGGGAGAGGAAGGCCAGCAAAATCATTCGACAGACTTTTGTGAGCACCTGCTCTGTGCCCTGTGCTCTGCTGAGTACATAGCAAGTACTTTGATTGGAGACATATGCAGCCACTTAATTTACTAATCAGGGAAGTTATGAAAGAAATAACTTGAGTGCTGAACAGTGCTAAACACTAATATGGACAGAGAGATGGCACTGTCCCCACCTTCCTGGAGTTTATGTTCTATAGGGACAAGTGTTAATTCTTCTAGTCAAAGAAGTCATTCAAAAAATATTCGCTGAGCAAACATGATATGCTTTAAACTATGCTAGGCACTTAGGAGGCCAGAGATGTCCTGTTCACCAGAAACATTCCTTCTACTGGCAGAAACATTCATTCGTTCACTCATTTATCATCCAGTGGACTTCCCCTGGCCTGACACCCCTTGGCTGTGGACTATGTGTATGTGGATGGGGATCAGTTATAGCCCTGTGTGGTTGAATGCTGTTCCTTCTCCCACCCACCCCAAAACAGCCTGCATTTTTTTCTCTACACCAGGTATGGGGGAGGTACAGTGGAATCATACATGGTCCCTGGCCTTTGGACACTTGCCACAGGGAGACCCCAGAGGTGATGCCAAAGGGTAAGTAAGGGTCCTGGGCAGGGCAAGGGCAGGGAAGGCGCAGGGCAGGGGCAGGGCAGGGGTGTGGACCTGCAGGTCATACCTGCGGTTTTATTGAGGAAGGTGCCAGCAGGGCAATCAAGACACTCAAAGCAGCAGGTGTGGACGCCCATGGCCTTCTTCTTTTGCCCAGACTCACAGTCCTTGGAACACGTGGACACAGGAACCTGGAGGAAGGAGGATATGAGTCCCTGAGCCCTCTCTCCCCACACTCTGGGGGCCTCCCGACTCTCTTCAACTAGCAAGGTGCTCAGGGGGGAGGGTGGCCTGGCCCTGTCTGGGAGGGGGAGTGATGCTAGGTTTGTCATTAGAGCTGGACCTTCATAGGAACCCGCTTACCTTTGCCTGCCCACGACCTAACCCACCTTCTGCAGGTAACAGCAGCCAGCTGTGGAGACAGAGACTTTCTGAGGTCACTGTCAGTGACTGATGGCAGGAGACGGAGTTTGCACTGGCACGAGAGATGGCTCCCGGGGGCATAGGCTTAACCTTCAGGAGCCCCACCAGGTTTTCAGGGTAAAGACTGGAGAAAAATCCCCTCATGCTTCCAGCAAGGGATGTGGGAAAAGTTAACCACTTTGAAACACACCCAGGGCCTCCTGCTGTCCTTAGCACAGGCCTCCCCTCAAGGGAAGGCTCTACTGAAAAAGCGAGCAACACACAAGAACAGATGGGTAATGTACGCAGAAATGTAAGCTGTAAGAAAGAATCAAAAGGAAATGCTAGAAATCAAAAAAATAATAATAAGATAAACATGGGAACAGAAACGAGGAATGCCTTTGATGAACTATTTTACTAGAACCTAACTGACAAGGGTGACAGGAAATACCCACCTCCAGCCTGCACGAGCTGTCCTATCTCACCTAAGGTGGGGGTAGCTGAGAAGCACTTGTGAAGGACACAGCCCAGGGGCACCTAGTCACGGGGTTATTATAAATGCTTCCCTCCTCCAACACTAACCACCACATCCTTCCGGTTCCTGTGTAATAACAGGGGCTCACCACCGAAAGAACTGCAAGGCTCACGGCCTATTTAAGAAGGAATCTCTGCAGAAACCCAGACACCAGGCGAGACCAAAAATAGGACACAAGATGAAAATTTTAGGCTCTGACACAACGGCTACAGTAAATAGTAAACATAGCTTAACTTTTTTTAAGGTAAACATAAAATCTCTTACTAAAGATTTATTTACCTCAGTTCCTTTTGACTAATATATCAGCTTTGACTTTCAAAGAAAAATTACGAGGTATGTTGAAAGGCAAAATCAAAAACAAACAAAAAATATGTTCTGGAGAGAGAAAACAAGCATCAGAATGAGACTCAGCTATGGCAGAGCTTTTAGAATTATTAGACCAAGAACTTAAAATAGCTATGATTCCTATGCTAAGGCTCTAATTGAAAAAGTGGGCCACATGCGACAACAGATGGGTAATGTAAGCCAAGAAATGTAAACTCTAAGAAAGAATCAAAAGGAAATGCTAAGAATTTAAAAAAAAAAACATGGCAACAAGTGAAGAATGCCTCTGATGAGATCACCAGCACATTGAACACAGCCAAGAAGAGTGTGTTTAAAGATATGTCATTAGAAACATCCCAAACTGAAAAGAGAAAAGAAAAAAAAGAGTGAAACAAAGAACAGAATATCCAAGAACTGTAAATAATTACAAAAGGTACAACATATAGATATTGGGAATACCCAAAGGAGAAGAAAGACGGCAAGAAACAGAAGAAATGTGTGAAGGAATATTGACTGAGAATTTTCTAAAATTAATGACAGACCCCAATCCACAGATTCAGGAAGTTGGGAGAACACCAAGCAAAAAAATCTACACTGAGGTATATCATATTCAAAGTGAAAAAAAAAGAAAAGCAAAGATAAAATCTCAAAGGAAGCCAGAGGGAAGAGATAGCAACCAAAATCATTACTAGAGAAAAAAAAATAGAAAATTTTCTAAAGATAAAAGTGTCAATCCAGAAAGAAGAAATAATAATTACAAACATACACATATCTAACAAGAGAGACCCAAAATACATGGTGCAAAACCATCAGAACTGATGGAAAAACAGATAATTCAAATATAATATTCCACATAATACTTAGGCACTTCAATACTCTCCTCATAATAACGAAAAGAAAATCTAGGCAAAAAACAAGTGAGGAAATAGAGGACTTGAACAACACAATAAACTAAACCTAAAAGACATATACAGAACACTCTACCCAACAGCCACAGAATGCACATCCTTCTCAAGTTCACACGGGACATTTTCCAAGACAGACCACAAATTAAGTCTCAGTGGATTTCAAAAATAGATATCACACAAAGTAGCTTTTCTGGTCACAATGGGATGAAGTTAAAAATGACACATGGAAAGAAACTGGAAAATTCACAGATTTGTGGAATTTAAACAATGCTCTTAAACAACCAATGGATCCACAGAGAAATCACAGGGAAAATTTGAAAATACTTAGAGATAGTGAAAATGAAACACCACACACCATTTCATGCAAGCGTCACCTGTCGGCACCTCCCCGCAGCTACGCTGCAGATCCCTTTGGCACCCTGCCCTGGGCTGCAGCGAAAGGTGCCTGTGGTTAGTGCTTTGGTACTCGTCATATGTGACCTGGAAGTTCAAGGTTTAGCACCCCCATGAGGTGACTCTTGATCACTGAGGGGATGGGGGAAGGGACAGAGCCAATGGACCGATGTCCTCTTCTTCCCTCCCTTGGGAGACAGTTCCAAAGTGGCTCCTCAGAAGGTTCTGGCAAAACTCAGAGCATTCCCCTGTGCTGACTGTCCCTCTTTCTCTGTTAAACTGTCCCCAGTCTCTCACTTTTGTTCCCACACATCATATCCTGGGAGAACCCAACTGCATATAAATCCCTGTCTTGGTGTCTGCTTCCTGTGGAAAACCCAGGCTAGGACACTGATATCTGTTGAATTGTGTCCCCTCAAAATTCCTGTGGTGAAGTCCTAACCCCTCTCCCCAGTACCGAAAATGTGACCTTACTTGGAAACAGGATCCTATCAAAACTAGTTAAGTTAAAGTCATGTGGAGCAGGTAGGTCCCCACTCCAAGATGACTGATGTCCTTGTAAAAAGGGGGGACTTGGAGACAGATACACCCATAGAAGGAGCACCATGTGAAGAAGGCAGAGACCAGGGTGATGCTTCTACAAGCCAAGGAAAGCCAACAGCGGCCAGCAAACCCCCAGAAGCCAGGAGAGAGGCCTGGAGACTCTCCTCTGGGCCCTCAGAAAGAACCAACCCTCCTAACACCTTGATCTTGGACTTCAGCCTCCAGAACCATGAGACTATCCGTTTTTGTTGCTTGAGCCTCCCAGTCTGTGGTACTTTCTTATGGAAGCCCTAGCAAATGAATAAAGACACCAACCCAATTTACGCCATGAGAATCCCCAAGACGTTCCGGAACTAGCAGCACCAGGTAGCTCTGGAACTGGGGATCAAGTGTAGGGCAGCAGGAGAGTGATGAGGGGTCTTCGAGAAGCTTTGCTCTCCCTGGATCCCCTTCCCCACCCTCCCCTCACCAGCGGAACTCTGACAGCTCATTATCTGAGGGTAAAACACAGGAACCACAGACTGACAGATGTCAGACACAGTTGAAGGCACAGCCACCGTACCAAAGACATGAGTATTCACTGACAGGATGGAGCCCAGATGCTGTACAGAGAGACCCTCCACCATGGACATGCTGTGTGGCCCTCGGTGGGTTGTGCAATCCCTCTGTGCCTTCTGTGTTCCAACCCATAAATTGGGGAGACTAGCGGCATCCGCTGCCCAGGGCTGACATGAGAACTGAAGCCCCTCGCGCACACATGCCCGGGACACGTTCACTCTGCAGAAGCCCCTGATCCCCACCCACGATCCTGAGGGGACAGAAAGCCCCAAGCTTTCTGTTCTCAATCAATAGTTGAAGGAGAGGACCCCAGACACAACGCCCACAGCAGCTATCGGTAATGAATCTCGGGTACCCTCCTCGATAAAAACGTCCCTGGCCACCCCAGTGTGAGCCCCTCCCTCCCAGCCCCCCCAGAGCTGACCAGGTTGTTGGGGGTGTGCCAGGAGACTTCACTGATGTCCTTCAGCAGCCGCTCCGTGGGCTGGTAGAAGGCGATGCTCTGGAATGGGCGCTGGCTCTCGTTCCACTGCCATTGGATGACCTCCAGGGGCATAGGCAGGTCCCCTTCCTGGTCGAAGAAGATTTGGTGGTCCAGGAGGGTGAAGTTGACCTTCTTCAGCTCCTGAAGTAGCTAAAGGGGCCGGACAACAAGGAAGCAGAGCTGGCGTCAGAGGCTGGGCCAGACCCGGGAGAAAGCGACCATCCCGTCAGCCTTGATGTCCACATCTGTGAAATGGGGGCAACAGGACTTTGTGAATGTGGCGGTTTGGGAGGCAGTGGCCGAGCGCCCTGACTTTGGAGTCAGATGCCTCTGGGTTTAAGCATCGGCTATGCCACCTGCCGAGGTCTTAGACCTGCCACTTAATCTTTCTGATTTTCTTCTGCAAAGTGAAAGCAACAAAAACCCCATATTCTGGTCTCTGAAGCAATAAATGAGTTCATCTATGTCAAGGGCTTAGAACAGTGTGTGAAAAAAAGTAAATGCTCCTACTGAAGAGTTGATATTATTCCTTTTTCCTGGAAATCTCTTTGGCCACCCCTCTGGGACCCAACACCTGGGGTCCAGAGTCACCAGCAAGGGTCAGCTAGGATCTCCCCTGCCACCCAGGTCCTGCCTGCTTCCCCACACTTTAGAGTCATTTCTCTTTCCAGCCTCCTCCAAGTCCATCCCCACCACTCCCAGGATGCAGACGCTGGAACAAACTAGAACATGCTTGAAATGTAGAATCCTTTAGCCTGAATTTCATTCTAATTCTGTCCTCAATTTGCTATGTGACTTTGAACAAGTCACTGAATCTGGGCTGACCCCAAAAGGATTTCTAGCTTAGCTATCCCATCATTCTGGCTCCTAGATCGTCCCTCCATAAATAGGAAAGTCTATTTGGGAGGCCCAGAGCTCCCCTCCCCTCTGAGACTGATAGGAAATGGATGGATAGTCAAGGGGTCCCCAGCCCTCTCCCTGCCCTGCCCAGGAGGGAGGCCCTGGCTCTGGAAGGTTCTTGGGAATTTGTATGGTTTGCTGGGCCTGAGGGCAATGGTCCTGGGAGCTGAGAGGTGGGTGGCTCCAACCAGGTAGCCAGCCTGAGGATGGAGATCAAGACAGCGAAGCCTGGTGCTGGTGTCCATGTCACATCCCTGCAGTGACCTGGCCAAGACAGGCTGAGCAACCTGGGATTCCAGGGGTCCCAGGCACCAGTTCAGAAAGCATGTTCCTACAAGTCTCCTGAGTGGGTGGGGGCTGGACTATATTATCAGCAGGAGCCTGGGCATCTGGGGTTCCTCCCCCAGCCCTACCCCCACCCCAGCAGTGGCTCCGCCCCAAGCCCCATCTCTCTCTAAGGCCAAACACTGATGTCAGAAATGAATGAGGAGGCTCAGGTTCCATTCTGCACCAGGTAATGTGCATATCGTATTGTTAATCCTCACAATAACTCAGCAGTGTACATATTATTCCTTCTGTTTAACAGATGAGGAAACAGAGGCTCAGAGATATTAAATAACATGCCCAGAGATGCACAGCTGGTGGGAGCAGAGCCAGGATTCAAACCCTCGTCTGTCTCATTCCAAAGCTCTGCTCAGTTCTTCATCACCTGTCTCCCAACAGATTGACAGATGGGCCGTATCTGAGAAGTCTGGAAAGAGGCAGAGAGAAGGGTGCAGTGAAGAGCATGTGAGGATGGCAGGCAGGTGGCAAATGACCCAGGCTGTGGCTGTGATCAACTGAATAGGACCCCAAAGGCTCATCTCACCCCACTGTAAAACAAAGGGATTAGAACAGAAGATTCTGAGAAGACTTTAAATTCTGACCCTCTAGGATTTAATAACCTGCTACCCATTTTTCCCTGGACAGCCAAAGCTCCCTTGCATTTCTCTGCCTTGATTTACGCAGCTTCCTCCTGACTAAACATCCCACCATCACCATCACCATCACCATCACCATCACCTTCCCAGCCTCCATCTCCAAGGCTCTTTGTCACCCCTGAGGCCTTGCCTCTCCTAGGGGTGCCCTCTCCTCCACCCCTACTGTCCTTGTCCTATTTCATCACCACCCCAGTTACTCCCTAGCTGGGTGATATCACTTCTGTGAACCTCCATTTCATCTGTATATGGGAAACCAACTCTCAAGAAACAGCATCTACCCGCGGAGTGTTGAGGAATAAATAATTATTCATGTAAAGAGGATTAGCACAGTGCTGGGCACATGGGAAGTGCTCATGCATTCATTCAATAAATATTCGTTGACAGTAACTGAGCCAGACCCAGTGGCAACGGCTCAGGGTACAGTATTGAATAGGACTGAAATGCTCTCCCGGGTTACATTTGGGGGCGGTTTGGCAGGGACTAGCCAATCAACAAGAAAGTAAATAAATAAACACAACAATGACAACAATGACAACTTGAGATAAGCATTATGACAAAAATAAACAGGGCTGTGTGGCATGACCCAGCATTGAGGGGGTGGGGACAGATAAGGATGCCACTTAAGGTTTTGTTGGTGGTACCCAGGGTCACACAGCTCATTGGTCACGTGCCTGCTACAGGACTGTGTGTACCCAAAGCAAAGAGCATCATAGTGTGACTCGTCTGCATGAAAGGGCATCGTTTCCTCATTCACACAACGACACTGTTTACGCCCATGGAGACCTTGGGTGAAGCCGATATAGGGTGTGCTGGGTCCCCTGCCTCCTGTCTCTATCACCCCTCTCCTTCAATGCCAAATTAGTTGGTTGGATTGTCTCAAAAACATCTCAGTGCTCTACCTGGAACTCTCTGTAGGCTCCTACTGCATCCAAGACAAAGCCCAAGAACCTTCATCTGGTACTCGATGCCCTCCAAATGTCACCTGCAGCTCCCCTTGCTCCCACACTGACCTGACCACATGACCCACCCACTACTCCCCCACTGTCCTCCGGGAATGTCCAGCAGCTGCCCTCCCTACCCTCCATTTAAACCCTGCCTTCCCTATGCTGCCACCCTGACCTGACTTCCTGCTGCACTCAGCAGAGACAAATCCTCATCTCCTCTTAGGACGCGGGTCTGCATCTCTCATGGTGCCCAGCCAGGGCTGGCACGTAGTGGGAGCTCAGTAAATGGGATTGGATAGCCTGGTTGCTATGATCGGTGCTCTTTGGACTCCACTATTAGAAGAGGAAAGAAGTTCACTGGTCCATCATCACAGCTACTGCCAGCCATGGCTGGGAGAACAATTGGAAGGAGAAGGGGAAAAACCACAGTGGGATGGGTCAGACTTATCCCGCAGTTTCCCTATCTGTAGGTTGTCAACCTCGTAGAATGGGCATAAGTTACGGTGATGTATACTGGACACTCGGTGCCTAGGAGGTCCTCAAAATTCAGTAAAGCACCCGTAATTATTACGTATATTATTAATGTAGCAGGATATGTAGTAAAATAGAGCATTTTACCAGCTGGCACCAGAATTGCTTTTAAAGAATAACTTCATTTAAAAAAAAAAAAAACACTTAGGGTTACAAGGTTAGGCTCTGAAATAATGGGGTGGAGAGGTACAAATAAATAGAATAAAAGAGAGGGAGTATATTTTAAGAGCTAAGTAAAATGTTCTATTAAGAAAGTGAGCAGGTATTTGGGGACAGGAGGGGGTCTAGAAAAAGGGAGGAGGGAGAGAATAAAGAGAGGACAGAGATGAGGGTTAGGGGATTGGCTGAGCCCAAAGCTGTGAAAATTCATGGAATGGTTTCAGCACAGAGATGTCGGATAGCAAAGGATACAGTGCTCACCTCTGCTATGAATCCCCTCTGCTACCCCATTCTCAGTGCAACCCTTCTCCATCCTGAGGGCTTCATGGCAGAGGTGTGCATACATCAGAAAACAGAGGCTTAAATTCCAGGTCTGAATCAAGGTGACACAGAACTGGAACAACGATCCCTAAACTGGACACGGGTCCTGGAGAGCTAATGGTAATGGGTGTCTGTCTACAAGCCCATTCTCCAGGCCCTCAGCCCTGGAGAGACTGCAGGGGGACCCGAGGCTTCCTCTCAGAGAGTTTCACCTGAACCTGCAAGGACAGACTCCTAGGTGGTGAGGATGAAATTAATGAAAAGGTGTTATTTGTCTTGGCACCATAAAGGACCTCTGGATCTATGTGCCTGGAGGCAAGGCACCACCCATGGCCTCTCCCTATTGGCCCAGAAACCCACAAAGGGATGGGGAGGGGGGAGGGGGCGTGGTCTCCATGGAAACTACAGACTCTGCGCCTGCTCCCTGGAGCCCTGTCCTTCCTCACCTGCCAGGGGTAGACCACCTCCCTGGAGCAGTTGGTCTCGCTGCAGCCCAGGAGGCTGTGCAGTGCGTGGGCGACGGCGTAGACAGCCGAGTACACGTTGTACACCATGAACTCGCCCGGGAACGTGAGGATGGTGTTGAAAGACGTGGCGGCGTCCAGGCAGGTGTCACACTCCTGGTTGCAGGTGGCCTTCGGTCTGGTGGTGTTGGACGCAGGCTTTCTGGCCTGGGTGCGGTGCAGGCGGAAGTCGTCGAAGCCGGGGATGAGCACGCCCTGGGTGGTGATGCCCAGGAAGGTGCCCGTGCGGCGCAGTTCGGTGAAGTTGTGCAGGACCGGGTCGATGGCCCAGGACTCGGAGGCGATCCACACGACGCCGGTGAAGTTCCGGCGCAGCACCTCGCCGAAGAAGTTGTGCAGGGCCAGGTCCGGGGAGAAGAGGACCACGACGCGGGCGGAGCTCTGCTGCACCTTGTCCACGATGGTCTGCAAGTGCTCGCGCTCCTGAGGCGTCACCACCTGGTTGGGCTGCGGGGTGGGCAGCGCCTCTTGGAAGGCGATGCAGATGTCGCTGCCGCTCAAGCGCTCGTTGAGCATCTGGCTGTTGTCGCGGCCGTAGTTGTCGTTGCTCACCAGCACGATGATCCAGTTCCAGCGAAAATGCTGCATCAGCTGCACCATGGCCTCGATCTGGTGACTGGCGCCTGCCACCGTGCGCAGCACTGCAGGATAGCGCACCTTGTCACGCAGCTCGTCGTTGATAGCGGCGTAGGTGATCTGAAGGAGGCGAGGGACCGCAGGTGTCCAGACCCACCTACCACCTCACCGAAAGTTGCAACCCCCCACTTACCCGGGTCTAGCTGTCCATGACATGCCCCATCCCCCTTCTCCTGCTCCATTTTTATTTTTATCCTTTGCATTCTGTCTCGCTAACATCATAAAGCACTTATTTACTTAATTTCTCTCTCCCCACTAGCAGAGAAGCTCTATGAGTGCAGTGATATCTGTTTATTCCCAGCTGCAGCCCCAGCACCTACAACATGTACCTGGCATAGTAGGTGCTCAATAAATATTTGTTAAATGAAAGAATGAATTCAATCTTGGACTAGATGTTTCTCATAAGAATACAAGCATTTACTGAGCACCTACTATGTGTCAGATCCTGTGCTTGACGCTTTACATAATAAAAACAGCAAAAACTACAGAATTTGTAACTACCTACTATGTGACAAGTCCAGTGCTAGCTACTCTTTAGTAGGTAGATATTTTATGCCAGTTCTGGACTAGGCACTTTCAATAATGATGATAATAGTGGTCATTATAGCAATGCTAATAACACTTTTTTGAGGACCTACTATGTGGCAGGCCTTGCACTAGGCAACTATACAGGATAATATTGAGCGCTTTCTGAGTTTTCTTTATTGTGCGAGATGCTTTACATAACAACAGTAACATTGTTGACTACCTACCATGTGCTAGAAACGCTTGCATAGGCTAAATGATTTAATCCTCAGACAGTCCTGGGATAGAACTCTTATCATCTCACGTTACACTGAGGCTCGAAAGAGTTAAGAGATTTGCTCGAAATCTCGCAATGACCAAGACTCAGAGCCAAGGATCTGTCTGCCCCCAAAGGCTGAGCTCTCAACCAATAGGCCAGGTTGCCTTCCCAGACTGGGGATGACGTGCTGACCCTGCTTCTACCCCCACCCCTACCACTACCCTCTATGACTGGTGGGGGGAAGTAAGCCACCTGGACAGCTACACCTCTGACCACCCTCCCGAGCCACCTCTCCCAGGGATCGGGGGCCTCACCTGTGGAAGGAGAAAGAGGGAGAGGAAGTTGGCCACCGTCATGGTAGACTCAGAGCTGTCAGGGCCAATGACAGCCACCACGCGGGGCATGTAGTAACTGTAGTCCTCCTGGATGGGCAGGAAATCGTCCTCCCGTGCCAGGAAGTAGAGTACGGGCTGGACGTTGTTGGAGATGTAGCAGATGTCCACCATCTCGTAGCCCAGCAGCACACCGGGCAGCAGGCTGCTCTGGTTGTTGATCTCCTCCACTGCAAAGCGCATGGCCTGCATGAGGTTGTAGCCCATCACCTTCAATTCATACCTGGGAGGGCGGCAGTGGAGTGGGGTGGGAAGCAGGTCCAGGAGGAGGAGGGACGGAGAGGGGAGAGCCAGCCTGTCTCTCCTATCTGCCATAGGAAAGCCAAGGCATTGCCCAAGCAGGAGCCACTCCAGAAGATTTTGGCATTTTTACCACATCATTGTCACTGTGCCTCATCTCTAGGATCATCATCGTCCCTATGACCACCTCTGACACTATGATTTCTGTGGCTATCGTTAATCACTGCCATTGCCACCACTACCACCATCCCTATGGACTCTGTCACCACTGCTGGTGTCTGCCAATGTGACCATTACATTACCCACAGTAACCTCCATCATCACTATCACCACTGTCACCATCGTAACCTGCTCTTCCCATCACCAATACCATCACCCCTGCCATCGCTGTTACCACGTGTCTGTGGCCACCATTACCGATACCACTGTTGCCACCAGCAACACTATTCCCACCACCACCACCATCACCATCCTCTTCACTATTTTCATTATCACCGGCATCACCGCCACCACCGTTATTAGCAACATCACCATCACTTCACTGGACTCCCTGCCGTTATCGTTAGAAGTTAAAACATCTAAGGGCCTGCTCAATACCCTCGGTGGTACCATTGCCCTCACCACTCTCAAGCCAGCACGTAATATTCTGCATCGTATAAATGGTACGTGTCTTATAGCCAGCCCTTAAACCCCTGTTGCACTCTCCTTCCACTCTCCTTCTCTCCCAGAATGCCTTCAACCTCTCTGCACAAGGTCACTTTTTCATAATCACAGGCTGGCTCTGGTATTTGGCCTTCATCCTTGCATGAAGGTGGTCTGCCAGATCTCCGAGTAATACTGCCACCCCAAGGGGCTCATAAGGGAAGAGGTGCAGAGAAAATACTCTTCACTCTTGGAGACACCCCTGCCCACCTCACCATAGCCCTGGGAAGATGCAAACCTTCACTTCCAGTCTGAGAACCTGCTACAGAAGAACCGCATTCTGCCTTCTGAAGGCATGACACCTAGTTTCTGGACCCTGCCGGGACACAGACTCACTGGGAGTCCCCCAGTTGCCAGAGGGGGTGGGTGTGGTTTTGATGGTCTCTAATACATGGCCTGATAGTCTCAAACATCCTGTAGCTCTTTTAATCAGAGACATGGCATTGGGACAACCCGGGTCTCAGAATAGGATCACCAAAGATTTCAGTGACACAGACAGTGCAGGGCCAGTGGGGTAGATCCAGGATAGAGGTTGGCAATGAATGAGGAGGAGTATTCTGAGCTTTGGGTCTTGTCCTAGACTCCCGAGGACCACAGGACCAGCCCTGGCTCCCACCTACCCCCGCCACCACTTCCAGGTGGGAGCACCAGAAACTCACTCCTTGCAGTTGGGCACCTGCAGGTAGTCGAGGTGAACGATGCCCTTCACATTGGCGTGGAGGGTGAAGAGGCCACCCAGGAGGTAATCCCCAGCCAGGTGGAATTCCGAGCTCTCAGCCAGCCCACCCTGAACCTGCATCAGGAAGAACAGGGAGCAGACTGCCCTGGCTTGGGGTCCCATGGCTGGGAAGTAGGGATCCCAGGAGGTGGCTCTGCCTCTCCAGAGCACTGGCTGCTTGATAGCAGGGGATTTGCACAGACATTTACATAGTGACAATTCTGCCACTGTCTGTGGGGCGGGGAGAGGACCTGGGACAGGTGGAGAGGTTCGAGGACTCTGGGGAAGGGCAGGAGGCTAAAATGAGGACGGTCCCGTCTTAGGGCACAGTGGGGCCGGGGTGGTCTGGAAGAACCCTATTTGGAGGTAAAGAGAGCACGTCCTGCTAAGTTGGTCCCGGCTTTCTTCCTCATGGTTAAGGACAGGTTATATCCCCTTGACATTTCAAACATGAGAGTAAAGGACATAGGTGTTCACATCAGTAGACAGGGTAGGGTGACAAATGGAGCCTAAGCTTTAGATCCTGACCAAATGGTCTGTCATGTGGTAATTATAATGGCCTCATGGCAGGTGTCCCCCAAGTAGTAGCCATTGTCAGCGAGAACCAGGCACCACGCTGAGTGCTTGTCATTCTCCACCTCACTTAAAGCTCATGATAACTGAGACTGTTACTACCCTGTTAATAACAGATGAAGAAACCGAGGCACAGAGAAGTTAAGACTCACCCTGGTTTGCACAAGCCTCGGAGCTGGGATTCAAATCAGACATCCAGACGGCAGGGTACAGCGCTTCACCTCCACACCGTGTCACATCACAAGGTTATTGCACGGGGAATGGGAGGTGGGTGTGAGGGGAGGGGGCTTCGCTCCCTCTGACAGCTGCTATCATCAGCCCAACAATCCATCACTCGGCTCCACAGAGTAAATCCCCTCACAGGGCTGAGGGGCAAGGGTCCCAGCAAAAAGGAAAGTTGAATGTCAACTGTCATTGAAAAATAATTTTTTTTTAAAAAAGGGAAGTTGAAGATTCCTAAAACCAAAGGCGACTACCCCCAAAAGGCCGGATGGAGAGTGGTCACATCGTGCTGTGTGAGTCCTTTCCAAACCTAACAACATGTGGCTTTGCAGGAGCCTGAGGGGACCTGCTTTCCAATGCACAGCTCAGACAGGCCTGTCACAGGGCTGTCAGCTGCCACTGGGTTGTGGGGGGGGTGGGGTGGGGAGGGAGGCCCCAAGGTACAGAAAGGTCAATGGTCTCTTTCAAGTGCTGGAGCCTGGCCCCCTCCAAGAAACCATCCTGGCTGCAGTTCACAGGAGCCCCCCTGCTGTGAGCTGTGATGATCTCATCTGTATTGTCACTGGGCACCTGTTAACAGCTTTACATCATTGACTGGTCCCTGCTGATGCATGTGTCTACACTCAAGGAACCCTGAGGCAACATGACTCCAGCTGACCTGGGTTGAACATCAGCTCTGTTTACTGTGTGAGCACAGGCAGGTTACTTAACCTCTCTGAGTTTGTTTCTTTCCCTACTGAAATCAGAGTACTTCCAGCCTCATAGGATCTGTGTTGGGATTAAATAAAATAGCATGTCAGAACGACAGGGTACAGAGCAGACCCTGGAGAAAGGGGAACTTGCCAGAGTTGGAGACTGTCCCTTCTTATAAAGACGTGAACTGCCACGGGGGCCGCCATGAGCTCCGTGCCTGGCTGAAAGCGCCAAAACTCCTCGAAGTTACCCTGAAAGATGCTGAATGTTTCTAGCAGCTCCAGGGGGAGCATCTCCTCCCTGCACATGACCTGTCCTGGGTTAGAAGAATCATTCCACAGACATTTAGAATGACAGGGAGGGGCCACCTGGTGCTGCAGAAAGACAAAGGATTTACTGTGTGATCTTGGGCCTGTCTCTGCCCCTCTCTGGGCCTAGGTAGACCAAGGGAGAAGGGAGAAACCCGACCCATAAAACAGAAGGCAGAGCCCTGCATGGGGTATCTGGAAGTGTGGGTTGGGTTCTGGGTCTGGCTCTCCCCTCTCCAGACCTCAGTTTCCTCATCTGTGCAATGGGAGGCCCTCTTGGACTGCCCTTATCCACCCACCATGTCAGCCAGTCAAAAGCCCAAGCACGAATTAATTCACCCTCTGCCCTGTGGGCTCTGTCCAGACGCTGCCGCATCCCAAGCCCAGACCCTCCTCACTTCCTGTATGGACCTCTGTGTCGGCATCACGCTGACAGTTTAAATCCCTGAAGCTCAGCTCTGAGCCTATCATTCCTCTGCTCTGATAGCTCTGGAAGCATTGCCTGCAGGATCATAGCCGAGCTCCTGGCGTTGGAATTCGAGTCCTCCCCAACCGGGCCCAGCTCACCTGTCCCCGCCATCTCTGGCTTTCCACCCACCGTCTCCTGCATCATGTGCACCAAACTTTGCCACACTGGCCTCCTTGGCACTGGGTCTCTGGAGGCTCTTCCCAGGATGGCATTCTGGGAACCTCTAAGACGATAGTCACCTGCCCTTCTAGACCCTTAGGGAGTTGTGAGGATAATTACCGAACAGTACTTTTTCCAGGGTGTTATGTACCAGGCACTGTGCCAAGCGCTTTATACACATTGTGTCATTTAATTCTCACAACCGCCCTGCAAAACCACCATTTTTATTCCCACTTTTAAGATAAGAAAACTGAGGCTGAGAGGCTAATAAATTTGCCAAATGTCACACATCTAATAGGTGGTGATGCTAGAATTTAGACCCAGGCTACGCAAGCTCTTAAGCCCATGCCACCTGACTTTGGTGTGTTCTGCCCACAGGAACTGTCATTGCTACCCCTGCCACGCCATAGGGGTGGGGGAGGGTGCTGCCCTCCCCAGTGCAGGCTCCACCCCAACGCCAAGGTGCTGGGGAAGGATCAGTTGCAACACAATGACTGTACGTGCCAGTTCTGAAGAGGGAGAATAAAGATGCTGGTTGCAGGGCACCCAGAAGTGAGGTAAAGTCAGGGGCAAAAGGGTGGTAGAGACAAAAAGCCTCTAAATTAACTGGAGCCCCCGCTGGGTGTGGCTTCAATCCCAGGGTGCAGCGGGGCTGGAGAGCAGAGTGGCTGAGAAAGCCATGAATCCCGTGGGCGCTGGCTGAGCCCAGATCCAGAGTGCCACCAGGCTCATCCACGAGGTCTGTCCGCAGCCCCTGGGCTGAGATGCCCCAGGCTGGGTGATCTCCACGGTCCCTCCTGGCCACGTGAGAGGGGCATCTGGAGGCATATGGGGCACCTACAGCCCTAGAAGACAGGAACACTGGGTCACTGTGATTCTCCTTCAGGGCTGCACACTAAGCACATGCCCTGAGGTGGCCCAGGCCCGACACAATTGTCATTCTCATGGCCCAGTGCAAGGCCCGAGGTCCCCATGTTCACACCTGTGTGACCGCCGATCACCAAGGCAACAAAAGAGCTTTGACAAGCTGATGCAAAGTACATGTGTAGGGGCAGCTGTGGAGATGGGGGCCCAGAAGCCGCCTTGCATCACCTCCTCCGGGCTGCTCACAGAAAGGGACTGGCTGGAGGTGGCTCTCCTCAACTTCCTTCTTTCTCCTTTCAGTGGGGACAGGGCAGCCCCTAAGAGGGGCCTGACCCCCGGTACCAGGGACTGCAATAGCTCCCCACCCCCATACCCCATCTCCCCTCTTTCCTACTGGTATTTCCTCCTCCAGGACAAAATTGGGCAGCTGGAAACATAGCTCTAATCTGGCTTAAGGTGGGGCAGGGGCAGGCAAACAGGGCCTTCTCAGGGATGGGAGATGGGCCGCCTGAGCCAGCTGGCTTGGTTTGGAGACAATGTGGAGGAGGCTTCCTGAAGCAGCCTCAGAGCCAGCTCAGAGAGCCCAGTCTCCTCGGTCACCGTTATTAGAAGTTAGAAGTCAAAAGAGGAGTGTCCCCTGGGAGCTGGGGATCCAAGGCTCAGCTAAAGCCTGAGGGAGACACTCTGCTGCGGCTGAGACACCCACTTGAGCCCAGAGGTTCACTTAAGCATCCTCACCACACTTGGCTCAATGACCTCAAGCAGCCTGTGTCCCAACTAGAAAAAGATCTGGAGGTTCCAAATGACCACAAGCTCAGTAAGAGCCAAGAGGGTGGCAGTCACTAAAGCCTAAGAAACTTCATGGAGCCTCTGCGATGCTTTCAGACATTGCATCTGCTCGGCACAGTCCTGTGAAGGGTTTTTATCCTCATTGTACAGATGAAGACACCCAAGGCTGAGGAGCCTAAATGATTTCTATGGAAAGACTAATAGAGGTCAGAGGTAGAATGACTAGTCCAAGGTCACCCATGCTCCTCGCCACCAGCTCCATCAGGTCCCCGATTCCCAACCTGGAATTTCACCTGCCCTTCCCCAACCTGGCAGATTCACCTCCATTTAACCAGGGCAGGCAGTGGCTCCAGGCCATTGCTCAGTTTCCTCACCCCCGAGACGTGGGGCTGAGACTGGTGGCTCCGGGGGCCTCAGTGCCTGCCCAAGTGCCCAAAGCCTCTTTGCATGGTCACTGCAGTAAGTCACCGTGTCCACGATGGGACAAGCAGCCTCTTCATTTCCCTGCTGTGGCCGGGGGCCCAGCCACAGGTCTGGGCTTGGACAGTGAAATATTTGACTGAGGGCGGATGTCCCTGCCACCGCTGTCCCACAGGCTGCCAGTCGGGCATGCACTCTAAGGAAATGAGGGGCCACCTGTGCTGGCTCCTGGCTGTCAGGCTGACTAGGGACTCCTAGGGGTCCAGAGCAAGTGTCAGGGTACAGACCCACCCCTTTCACAATGTCATGTCATTTTCATTAATTTACCCACCACGTGTTCGTCCTCCCAATTCCTATACATTCTCTGAAGGCTGATGTAGTCAACAGTAAGAGCCGCCAGTACTTGAACCCAGGCTGTGTGCCAGGTGTTGTGCTCGATGCTTTAGATGTCACATTCCTGGATACTGACTGCAGCCCCGAAGTTACAGTCCACCTCTCTCATTTTATAGATAAGGAGACTTTAAGGCACAGAGGGTTGAAATAACTAGTACACCTAAGTGCGCCTTACCCAGTAAAGTCAATGTCAAGGCTATATGAGACGAAGTAGGTGAAGCACTTAGCCAGTAATCATCTAACTCTGCTAAAATCTCAGTGTGACTTTGAGCAGGTCACTGCATTTGCTCAAAAAAACCATTAACAGGGCCTATGTATCCCCTGGCTATAAAATGCAGTTGCCAACCTTCCCTTCCATAAGCTCCAGCATGGGCACTGGGTGCTGACCTTTGACTCTCAAGCTCCCTCTTACACAAATCAATGGTAGCCCCTGGGTGAGCAGGGTGGGAGGCTTTGCCAAGGGTGGCGTCTCCATCCCTCTCCCACAGCTCTGAGATCCCCCATACCAAAAGCCCTGATCTATGGACCTTGCCACAGAGGGGTGTCGATGTGGCTGGGGAGTAGCTCCTTTACCTTGCCTGTGGGTGGGGACAGGCCAGGACACAGGTGTGTTCCCCCTCCAAGTCAGCTGGCCCTGGTGGGTTGGACCCACAGATCCTGGGTTCAAGCTAACTGGCCACTGGCCACAGTCACTCCCCTCCACGTCATTTGGCCAGCTGAGCGGGTCCTTCAAAGGCAGGCAGCACCATGTATAGACATCTGGGTAGTGGAAAGAGACCTTGGCTTTGGAATCAGACAGACCTAGGTTTACGTCCCAGCAATACCATCCCCTTGGCAAGTCCCTTCACCTTTCTGCACCCCAGCTTCATCTACACGTGGTGGGCACAGCACCGCTTACTTCATAGGGCTGTTGTGAGGAAAACATATGCAAAGCCCTTGGCGCATGTAGTCTCAGGGGTCTCTAGGGAAACAGGATGCACAGAGAGTCGGAGAGAGATTTATTGTAAGAAATGGGCTCATATGAGTGGGGTGCTTGGTAAGTCCAAATTCTAACGGTAGGCTGGTGGGCCAGAGACTTGGGAAGAGCTGTGGTTGAGTCCAAAGGCAGTTGGCTGGCAGAATCCCTTCTTCCTCAGGGAAGGTCCGTCTCTGTT
The DNA here is from genome assembly GCA_004027375.1 of Macroglossus sobrinus. Lineage (NCBI taxonomy): Eukaryota > Metazoa > Chordata > Mammalia > Chiroptera > Pteropodidae > Macroglossus > Macroglossus sobrinus. The sequence continues at coordinate 485,108 of PVKZ01000987.1, read as the reverse complement.
CCGTTAAGGCCTTTGACTGATGGGATGAGGTCCACCCACATTACAGAGGGTAATCTACTCAAGGTCCGCTGATTTAAATGTTAATATCATCCCAAAACACCTTCATGGAAACATGTGGGTATTAACTAAATATCTGGACACCATGGCTCAGCCAAATTGATAAGTAAACTTAACTATCACAGCACATAACAGTGGTTGTTATAACAATGGGCAAATGGGTAACACTGTTGAATCATTAATTCTGTGTCTGGCATTGTTGTAAGCACTTAAGTGATTAGTTCATTTAATTCTCATGACAGTTTTGTGTGTATGAATGTGTATTATTAGTATTCCTGTCTTAGAGATGAAGAGACAGAAGATCAGAGAGGTTAGACAACATCTTGGAGCTGGGACTTGAACCCAGCGCATGGGGCTCTAGAGTTCTCACCATCTGCAGCCAATATTCCCATGCATCAGAGCCTGACCTTCCCTCCATCACACGGAGGGCTGTGCTCCCGATACCTAATGACACATTGGCAATGCCAGAAGCTGACCAGCCCCACCACCCTAACCAGAAAGACCACCAATCTGATTAAGTAACAGACATTTTATTGGGTGACATCAGGGCTAAGCCGACTGCCACCGCACAGTGCAGACTCAGGAGAAACAGGTATATCTCCCACCTCCCCAGCCACCTGACCTGGTCCCTCGGGGGAAACAATGCAGAACCTGGAAGAAAGCAGAACCCATGCCCTGCCCAGGTGGCATCAGCACCCAGCCTTGACCAGGGGCCACGGTGTGAGATCATGGCACTTGGAGAACAGCCACGCCAACCCCGTGGGGCCCCATGCCAGCCATCCTTGAGGAGGGCCCAGCACTTTTAAGGCCCCCTAAAAACTATTCTCTAAAGTTACCCCTTATAGATCCATGGCCACTCAGAATCTAACCTATTTGCCAATGTCCACTGATTGGCTGCGTCAAATAATAGACAGGTCACCTAAGGACCAGGCCACACAGAGCCACTAACATGCCAAGGAGGAGAGATTCTACAGACAATGCTCAGCCCTGGCTGGATGGGGACCCAAGGGTAGGTCTTGGGGACTGGGAGAAGGTGGGAGCAGCATCTACCTGGGTCTGTTCTACCACAGCCAGTGTGAACTGAGCTCCTATAGGCAAACCCCAGGCCAACACAGGCCCCGAGAGTGCCTGTCCCTGGAGACAGGACAGGAATACTAAAGGAAAGATGAAACAGCATGAAGGTCTATCCAAGGATTTCCAAAATCGCAGCCCAGACAGGAAGCACCAGCAGATCCCGGCCAGGACACAGATGGCCAGGAATCATGTGGGCACGCAGGCCTGGAGAAAGGCACATGGGTATCTAAGGCGTAAGGTCGGACACAGGTATCCACTGGCTCAGATGGGTCTGGGCAAAGAGCTAGTGTGGAAGGTGGGCAGCCCAGACCAGAGAGGCCGAAGCCAGCTGGTGCCCCTGCACCCTGCAGCCATGCCTCACCAGCCCTGTGGGTCACCCTGGTCACACCTAATCCCGGAGACCTGGAGAAGCCAGGGCCAAGGCCAGGAGCCTCTGTGAGTAACAAGGTTTGCCAAAGGGCCCAGAGCTGCCTCCTTTTCCTCTAGGGTTCAGGAGCTGCCCCAGTGCCATCTCCCAGGTCCCTGAACCACTGGGCCACAGTGCAGAAGGAAAAGGAGAGACAGACAGACAGAGAAGCAGCCGGCACCAAGTCGCACACACGAGCTGGAGTTTCTGGGCTGGCCAATGGGACGAGGGCAGCAGCCCTGCTCCTCCCCAGCGCCATCTCACACCAGAGCCGGGGCACCTGACCCCGAGGGGTGAGATAGACCAGGATGCAGGCCACTGGGAGACAGGTGGCTAGGCCTTAGCTAGAGAAAGGGGGCTACCCCATGGGAAATGGGGTGGGCCCACTGCGCTGAGGTCAGTCGCCTGGACGGACAGACAGGTGGACAGCGGAGGCTCCGAGTGGGGCTCACTGCATGTACGAGTAGCGCCAATCCCCCAGGGGTTTGTGGGTCTCCTTGATGACCTGGGGCGACGTCCACCGAAGGACATAGTGGGGTCCCCCTGGCTTGTCATTGGTTCCTGTGGAAAAGACAGTTTTATTTTTCCTCTGGGAAGATACAACAGCTCTGGGCAGAAGGGAAAAGGGGTGGGGAGCAGTTGACAGAATAAATGGGGCACCAGCAGGGGCAGCAAACAGTTAAACTAAATTCGGACACCGTGTTCACGGCAGCAGAGGTCTCCTAAGCACACCTAGAGGTCAGGTGAGGCAGGCACGGGGAGTGGGCGGGGCACCGACACTCCCAGGGGCTGTGTGCCCTACCTGCAGAGGGTGTCTTGGAGGGAGGGGAACCCTGGACTGGGAGCTGGCCGCCCTGGTTCCAGCCCTAGCTCCACCACTAGGCAGGTGGGACTTTCGCAAGTCACCACTGCAATCTGAGCCTCAGTTTCCCCATTTGTAAATAGGAGAAAGTTGAACTGAAGTGACTTGGAGCATGGTGGTACAAGGTGTGGGTAATGGAACCAAAAGCCAGCTCCAGCAACTTCCTAGCCACGTGCTCTTGAGCAAGTTGCCTTATCTCCCTGTGCCTCAGTTTCTTCTTCTGTAAAATGGGGGGGGAAAGGATTTAGCACCTTAGCTCACAAGGTCATTGAAAGGACTCAGAGTGAGCACAGCACCCAGCCCACAGTGCTCAGGAGACAGTGCTATTCCTATTTCTCCTAACACCCTTGAGACGAAGGGTCTCGGGTCTCCCACCAGGAATGCAGCTTCCCTCTGGAAAAGAGAACCCACTCACCAGAGGCTCGGGCCCCCCCGAAAGGCTGCTGGCCCACCACCGAGCCAGTGGACTTGTCGTTGATGTAGAAGTTGCCGGCAGCATTCCTCAACATCTCTGTGGCCTCCCGGACAATGTCCCTACAAGGCAGGACAACAGTAAGAGGGCAGCTGGCTTCCCACTCCGAGCCTCAGGTCCAACCTCCGATGCCCACCCCCACTCAGGCTGGCTGTCCAGGTGAGCAGGGGGCCCAGCCTGGGACAGCAACACGGGCCAGCTGCTAGCTGTGGGCCCTCGGGCAGGTTACTGAGGGTCTCTGAGCCTCGGCTTCCTCCTCGGGAAGGGGGCTTAGCACACTTCCCTCACAGGGATGCTGTAAGGGCTGAGGATGTGAGAGTGTGTGTGGCACACACACTTGAGGAAGTGACCCATCCTGATCCAATTCTCCTGCCCATTGAGAGCTGTGGAACTCCCAGACCCCCACCCTGCCCCTCAGGTCCCAATCCCACCTCCACTCTCTCTTAGAGGCGGGCATGGGATGGAGCCACGAAGGAAGGAAAAAGTAAAGCCTCAGGTATAGCATCATGGCACCTGGCTTTGAATCCTGTCTCTATAGAGGAGCACCACATCCCTGGCCCTGAGCCTGTTTTTCTCCTTCTGCAGCAGGAGGCAAGGGCCTTGCTCAGCGGGGCCCCATCAGATCCAGGAGAACTAGTCAAAAGCACCCATTCCCTAGAAATCCAGATTCCATAGTGGGCCCCCTTGCATTTTAACAAAGAGCCGGGCTGCCTCTGTGCACCTGTACTTACGAGGCCTGCTTGCTGGTCAGGACTGAGATGAAAGAAATGGAGAGGAAGCACAGGGTGTCACTATTACTAGGACCCAAGTCCAGGAGGGCAGTCTCAGGTGGGAACAGGACACCAGGACTAGAGCAGAGAGAGGAGTGTTGGCCACTACTCACTTATCCTGGGCGAACACCGCCCCCGTGAGGCCGTAGCTGGTGGTGCTGTCGACCAGCCGTAGGGTCTCCTTGTACTTGTCGTCCGGGTAGACATACACTGTCAGCACAGGCCCGAAGATCTCCTGAAAGAGAGGCCCCAGGGTCAGCCACCGCCGGGACCAGCGCCCTGGGGCCTCCCAGGCTGCCTGCTCTGGCCTCTGCCTCTGTTCTCAGTCCCCGGCCCTTGGGCCTCAGCCTACACCTTGTGCCCCTGTAAGAAGAACCAGGCTCGGCCTCCCGCACTGCCATCCTGGGAGCCTCCGCTTCTCCTCTGTGAAATGGGACTGATATACCCGCCTCACCTCAGTGAGGCGCCCACTGTGCCTGCCCCAGTTATGGTCTGTAAACGTCAGCTGTTGGAATCGCTGTGGTGGCTGTGGGCCTGTGTGACCCCAGGGAGGGGTCAGCAGTGTCAAGGACAGACCACCAGATGTGGGGTCAAGGCCGGGCTCTGCTCTCACTGTGTAAGACGGTCCCTTTCTAGGGCCTCATTTTCCTTATCTGTGGAATGGGTTAATGCCCCAAGAAGAAAACCACGTGCAAGGGCCCTGTGCTGAGCTGGGCAAGAGGCTGTCCACCCCCGTGTCCCCAGCCACCCGCCCAGTCACCTCCTTCATGATGGGCTCCTGAGGGTCCTTGCTCTCAACGATGCAGGGCTCCACGAAGTAGCCCACGGAGTCGTCACACTTGCCCCCGGCCAGGATAGTGAGGCTGGGTGAGGAGCGGGCATGTTCCAGCCACTTCTTAATGCGGCCAAAGGACTGAGGTGGGGGGAGGAGTGTCAGAAACCAGCTTGAGGGGGCCATTCCCAGCAGCAGCCCTCCAACACACTCACCCCAAAACACCTGCCCCTGAAGGACCCAAATTCTGAAATGGGGGGTGGGGAGCCCCGAGGGCAAAAGTCAGGGTCTGGATGAGCCATGGCAGACGAGGGTAGACATGCACGTTTCTGTGTGCATATGTGTGTGTGTGTGTGTGTGTGCATTAGAGTCATAGATAGACTCACATATGGATATAACACACACACACAGATGACAAATGACTACATGGCCATATGCATGACAATGTACCCTTATGTTTAAGCATAGATACATGCATGCCTGTTAGATGCATGTGTTTATGCATGCAGACCTACACATGTACCTGCATACACACTGACATGTGAATATGTGTGCATGATCTGTTCGTGTATGGGGATACACGTATGAATGCATGTGCACTTATGTGGAAAGACTGACATGCATGTCCACACAGAGGTCTGTATGAATATGTTCATGGACATGCATGTACACGTGTGCGTGCGCAGGTTTATGCATGCGGGTGTGCGGGCCTACTTGTGCGTGTGCATACGAACATGCACACGTCAACGGGGCTTGCTGAGCCTTGGTGCAGGCTATGCTGGGGGTGAGTTTTTCTCTAGTTGGATGGTCTGCCCTTTTCAGAGCTAGGGGCAGGTGTGGCTACCTGGCTGCCTTCGTAGAAGCAGTGGGGCTGGGCAGACCCCAGGTCAGGGTCCCCCGTATCTCCTCCTCCCTCTTCCACCCAGTCCAGGTCTCAGCACCCCCAGGAATGACCGGCTTCTGTCCCATACCTTGGCATCGATCACTGCAGAGAAGAAGGTCCCAAAATCCTCTGCAGGCTGGAGGCAGAGGAGACAGCAGAGGACATGGAGTTGCCATAGGCCCCAGACAAAGGGAGCCCCCTCCCCAGGCACCCCAGCCCTACCCACACAGGAGCCTCCAATCCCATCAGCCCCCCGCTGGGCCATGGCAGGGATGCCAGCGCCACTCACGTCGCCCACTTTGATCCTGCTGTGCTCCTCCAGCAGCCGCCCTTTGATCTGCGGCCACAGCGAGTGAGGCACGTACAGGCGGGAGCAGGCTGAGCACTTCTGGCCACCGTACTCGAAAGCTGAGCGCAGCGTCCCGCTCACCACGCTATCCACGTCCGCGGAACGGTGCACGAAGTGGAAGTTCTTGCCACCACATTCTACGGGGGGGGCCGGGGAGGGGGCAGTATATGGGGGAGTGGGCACCTCCGGCCAGCCCAGGGGCCCAACACACTGCGCCTACGCCCATCTGTCACCCAGTATGGTCAGACAAGAGCGGGAGAGGCACAGCTAGCGCTGGACAACATCCCAGACACCGGTGAGCCGGGCCTATTCCCCCATTCTACAGATGAGGAAACTGAGAGGCCCAGGCAAGGGTGAAGGGCAGCGGAGGTCATCAGGACCAATTCCCCATTACGCAGATGAGAAAACTGAGACGGGGGTGGGGGGGGGCAGGGGTGCTGCCCAGCACGATGGCAGAGAAAGGACCAGAATCCTAGGCTCCCACTCCATCCCCAGAAGTGGGCACAGGTGAAAGTTCCTGGAGCCTCCTCCTGAACCTCCACCCAGCAAAAGAAGGGGTCCACCCATGTCAGGTGCCAGGGCTGGTCCATCTTTCCCATCCCCTGCTTCCTAAGTGGGAGGAAGCCTCAGCAGGGCACCTCACCCCCCTCCCACAGGCCCTGGTTTCCCCACTCGGTTAATCATCAGCAACAGCAGCTCCTGGTCACAAAGCACTAACCACCCACCAGACTGTTCAGGGCTCCTTGTGTTTGTCTCACTGACGCCTCATGACAGCCTCCTGTCATCATTCCCGTTTTAAAGACATAAAACTGAGGCAGAGAGATGAAGCCACATGCTCAACGTTAGGAAGTGGTAGAGCAAGCAGGGGCCTCTCTGCCTCAGGGAGGTGGTGGGACAGAGATGGAAAGCGGAAAACTCTGGACAGCTAACCAAAGGGACTCACTGTCCCCATCTCGTGAAGGTTGGTCTGGGATGCACTAAGGGCTGAAAGCTGGAGATGCTCTAGCTGGCCCTGACATCCCCACTGAAGCTCCCACCAGTTCAGGAGTGGGGTCCAGTCTCCCCTGGGGGCCACACTTTGCCCTCCAGGGTAAAACTGCTGGCCTGCATCCCCAGCTCTGCGGTCACAGAGCTATGTGACCCTGGGCAGTCCTCCCTCTCTTGAGGTCTCAGCACTTTCCCAAAGTGTGTTACACAAAAATAAAACTTGGTTCACAGGGGCCTCTGCAAAAATGGGGTCCTTTAGGCCAAACAGTTTGGCAAATGCATATCACACCCTACCCTTGAAGATATGCAATGCAATATGAAAAGCATTAAAGGCTCTGAGAAGTCCTGCGGCTAATGAATCGGTTTTGCTTTAACAGGGAGTGTGCCAAATTTCCTTGATCGTGACACTGTTTCTTTGTGGGAAAATTATTAATATTTCAACAAGAGCTAGCCCTGCCGACCTCTTGCCCCATCTTGCCACTCCCTCCCTACCCCAGCTCTACTGTCCTTGTTTCTTCCAATACAATCCCACCTCGTGGCCTCTCTCCACCTGCAATTTCCCTGTCCAGATCTGCACTGTGCAACACCAGCCACCAGCCACTGTGTGGCTACTGAAATTCAAATTAACTACAATGAAACAACTAGAAAAAAATTCACTTCTTCAGTCCCACCAGCCGCACTTCAAGTGCTGAACCCCACACAAGGTTGGTGGCTGCTGTATGTCACAGACACAGAGCGTTTCCGTCATCACGGAAAGCGCTACTGCACAGCGCTGGTGCCCAGCACAATTTGTCCCCCTGGATCTCTGCGAGACTGGCTTCTTTCCATTGTTCAAGTCTCAGCTTAATGTTTCCTCCTTGAAGAGGGTCCCCGGCCACCTTCCCACCTCCCAGCCCTGCTCTCCCACCACCACCCTAGGTCGTCCGCCCCACCCAGTCCTTGGGGTCTTTGCCTGCCTCTTCTACTTCTTCACAGTCCTTGTCACTACCTGACATCATCTACCTGTTTACTGCCTGCCTCCTGCTACTGGAACAGAAGTGTGTGGGGGCTGGGTCTGTATGTCTCCTCATCACTGTATCCCCAGTGTCCAGAAAGTGCCTACACAGACACTTAATTTATTTGTTGAATAACTAATGAACGAACGAATGAATAAAAAAATTCACATTCTGAGGCACAGGTGCTCTGTACAACTTTCCAGAGCAGAGGCTCCACCCCTAGGGCGCCCTAAGACTCAGCTCCTGCAGGGCCACCCCACCTATGGCTGTACCACCTCCTCTTCTTTCATCATGGCAGGGGAGGGAGGGGCCCCCTGGGGCCACAGGGAAAAGGACCCTTACCTCCGGCCAGGCGTGGGAAGGTACGGAAGCGATCCAGGTTCTGGGCCACCTGCTTCCACAGGTGTTTGAAGGTGCTGAAACAGGGGGACAGGGTGGGGATTAGGAAGCTGGACTCAGGTACCTGAGAGGGTGAGTGACCTTGGGGGTAGGTGCAGGCCTTACCAAAGGAAGGGGCTGAAAAGCCAAGGGAGAAGCACCAGAGTCAGCAGCCTGGCAGGAGGCGGGCAGGGGTCACAGCTGGGGTGCTGGGGAACTAAGAAGGTGCTGGCAGCTGGAAATGGGCTGCACCCCGGGCCTGCGGGGAGGGAGCAAGGGGAGCTTTGGTGGCAAAATGACGCAGAGAAGGCCAGGGGGTGCTGGGTTGGAGTCCTGACTCAGACACTCACAGGCTGTGTGACCTTTCACTGATTACTTAACCTCTCTGAGCCTCAAATTCTGTCTCATCTGGGAACTGGATAGAACAATCCTACTGCGCAGGGCTATTCTGTGCTTTACTCTAATAAGAGTCCAGTGCTTAGGACAGTGCCAGGCACACTGCAGGTACCTGATGGGGCATGGACGCTGCCATAGTCTGCGAGCGGAACCCCCTAGCCCAGGCTCCAGAGGCCAAACCCAGAAGAAGGGTTCTGGGAGAGGGAGCTCAGCACCCTCCCGCACACACCTCCTCCCTGGGCTCCGAGTGTGACCAACCTTAGCACCACAAAACAATAAAAATGCTAATCAGTAGGGAGCCAGCGACACAGTAGCTAATACTAATTTATGACTTTCCCACCTTTAAGCCTGCTGCTCATCAGAGCATGGCAAATGGGGGCCAGGCCTGCTCTGCCAGCTAATAGACAGGGACCCATGGGGCCCTCAGCTGGCAGAGAGGACCTTTTGGAAAACAGCCCTCCTCAGCAATTCTAACACTGCCATCGCCGCCCCACAAACCTAGGTGGGAAACGGGGTGAGGGAGCCTGAGGCCAGCAGAGAGGAGAGAAGGCACTGCAGGTGTCCCACGAAGCCTGACATCTCCATCCAGATGACCCTTGGGTACCACAAACTCAATGTTCTCACCTGAATTGGCCCACTTCTCTCCTTTCCCACCCGTCATCTCTCCCCGGATGTGGACTGACTCATAACGGTCTCCTATTTTCGGCCACTAACAACTTGTGTGCCATCATCTAGGACAGAGGCCGCAAACGCATAGGGCAGGAGGGCCAGGCGGGGAGGGAATGAGGCTGACCGGGTACTCGAAGACCTGCCGGGTGGGGGTGGTGGGGAACCCGCCTGCCTCCAGCCAATGGTGTCACATGGAAACACAGGGACAGATCATCCGGGTTCTCAAGGTAAGTCAACAATTAGATTTTTTATATGAAACTGTCCCAATTGTGTAAGGCTGGTTCACCTCTATCAGCAGTCAAACAAAACAGGGATTTGCCAGGTCCCACTGAAGAGCTACCATTTGTAATCTCTGCCTGAACTCTGACCAAGCTGCTCCCCCTGCACAAAACCTTCCATGGCTCCCACCTTCTTCAGGATAAACTCCAGACACCTCTCTAGCTCATTAGGCCTCACAGTCACTGGACTAAACGCCCCCCGAGGTGGGACTGTGTCCACTCCACACATTCACTGCGGAGCCTTAGCATGCGCAGACCAGCATGCACACCCGCTAAGTACCAGCTGAGTGAGTGAATGCACGAGCAGCTGTGACTGAATCACGTCCTGCCCGCACCCACTTACCCTCAGCCCCATATGCCACACTCCAGCCACATGGGGCCACCTCCTAAAGCACAAAGCATCAGCATTAGGCCTCCATAGGTGCTGTTCCTTCCCTACAACACTCTTCTCACCCCTCCACCCTTTGCCTGGCCAACTCCTCAACTTAGTTGCCACCTCCTCCAAGAAGCCTTCCTGATTCTCCTCCAGTTTATTCCAAGCTTCCTCGTGCCCTTTGCAATGACAGAGGAGGCATCAAAATCAATGTCAGCAAATATCTATAGGCTGTTTCCAGCCTGTAAATCTCCTTTCTGTTTGTAAACTAGTTTGACTCTCACGACTACTCTGCAAGGTAGGGCTCATAACACCTGTTGTACAGGTGAAGAGGCCCATAGCCATACAGTAAGCAGTGGGCACGATCGATTTTAGAGGCCTAGCTCTTGGACAGAGGTGACAAGGTGGCTGCCTTCCCAACATCCCCACCCTGCCCCAGGGACTTACGGCACACTCCCTGTGAAGTTGATGCCACAGAGGTGCTCTGAGCTGGTGATGGTATCCCCAAATGTGGGCCCGTCAGCTGGCACGAACTGGATGATGTTGGGGGGCAGGCCGGCCGCCCGGAGGATGCGGTAGACAGCATAGCTGGCCAGCATGGCAGTGTCACTGGGCTTCCACAGGACCACGTTGCCCTGCCCGGGAGGCACAGTGATGACTCACAAGGCTGAGGGCCACCAGCCCCAACTCCACCTCACCCCAACAATCCCTCTCTTGGAATCACCAGGTCCCTGTGTGGGCCAGACGTCCCCTTCGTGACCCTACCCCTCCAGATATCGGGCACTGTGCTCTAAAAGCCCTTGCCAACGAGACCATCCTGCCCTGCCTCCTCCCACACTCTGGCCAAGGCTCCCTTCCTCCGGAAGCCGACATGGGCTGGTCCTGCCGGCACCCCTCAGACAGATCTGTTCTGGGTGTTTCTGAGTTGCTGGGTGCTCACTGGGAGCAGCTGAGCAAGTGTTCACAGGGCTGTCTCTGCAGATGCCCTGGCTGAGGGCACGTGGTTGCCTGCACCTGTGCACATCTGTCTGTGCTCAGATGCACGAGGACGGCCCTGTGCACAAGCATCCTCCAGATCACCCAGCCATGTGGGGCCCAGGCCCCCCGATGACTCTTAGCCCTCTTCCTGTTACTCTGCGAGCCACCCAGGCCCTTGGAGGGCAGGCTGCATCTCTCCCATCAGACTGGGAGCCCATAAAGGCGATGGCCACTTCTGCCCTGATAATGGCAGTAGAGCCCAGTGACTTTAAAACGAAGCCTGAATCCTTATCTGTCCCATCATTTACTAGCCACGCAACCCTAACAAATAACTCACCAGGCACATAGAAAGTGCTCAAAGGTGAACTATAATTATCATCACTAATAGTCACTACACGCCAAGCCCGTTCAGGGTCCCACCTGCCCGGCATCAGACGTGTCGCACACCAGGTCTCACAACCCTGTACTGCAGCCTATTATTTCCACTTTGTAGATAAAGAAACCGCCTCGGGGCAGTATGGGGATTTGCCTGGGGTCACCCAGGGCAGGACAGAGCTGGGATCCAAGCCAGCCTCTGATCCCAAAGCCTGTCCATGGCCCCATACTACCTCGGCCCTTCAGGCTTCTCCCCCTGACTAGGGTTAGGACCTGAGGAGCTCAAGTGTGGCCTGCTGTCTGTTGAGATGGGAATGAAGCCAAGCTCTGCCCATTCCTACCCACTGCCCACATCTCACCATCAAGGCCGGCGCCCCGGCCAGGTTGCCACCAATCGCGGTGAAGTTAAAGGGGGAGATGGCCGCCACGAAGCCCTGGAGACAGAGGAGGCGATGAGGCCAAGCTCGAGGCTTCCAGCAGCCCCGCCCGCCCCGCCCCGCACCTGTGGGTACCTCCAGCCCCCGGTACACCACGCTGTTGGTGCTGGGTGGCACGCTGATGGGCTGCTCCCCCTCCAGCTCCACGGCGAACTTGGCATTGAATCGGAAGAAGTCGATGAGCTCGGCCGCGGCGTCGATCTCTGCTTGGATCACAGTCTTACCCTGAGAGGCGGGAGGGCCAGGGGCTCAACAGCAGCAGCAGACATCCCTCCCGTCAGGCCCCACGTTGGACCCTGTGCCCGTGGTGACATCACATGCAGGCTGTGGTGGCTCCCGCCCCGGGATGAGTATGTGCCAAGAACCAGGAGGTCTTGTGGCTAAACGTCCCCTCAGACTGTTTGTCCCTCCTGAAAGTGAATATGAGCCACTAGGAAAGGACTCAGGGCAAGAATGGGCTTCTCTCCATCGGGCAACCCCTCTTTGGCACACAGGGTCCCTGGCAGCTGCTCAGGACACAGAGCCAAGGAAGCTGAGCAAAAGTGTGCTGCCCCCAGCTCTGCACAGCTACCGTGCTTCCTACAAGCTCCCGAGTCTTCAGTCAAATAAAGAGGTGCTTTAATCTGGCCTTGGAGTGTATGTATCTCTTCCAGCCCAGGTGTGACTCACCTGGGACACCTGGGACACTCTGGGGCCTGACACCCACCCACCCTAGAGGCTGCTGAGAGAACTGGCAGTGTAGAGTTGTCATACCACCTCTGTGCAGCAGAGGGAGTTCTCACTGAAGGATGAGCTCTGGGCTGACCCAAAGCCCCTAAGGCTGCTCCTGGGGACGGTGAAATTAATCCTTTCTGCCTCTGCTCCTTTCCCCAGCACTCTCTGGCCCAACATGCACTCATTCAAAAATGTTTATCAGGAGCTTCTACGACTCCTGGGAGACATGATGCAAGGTCCAGAAAGACAGAAAACATTAACACGTGATTACTATCCCCAAAAGCTTGTAAAGAAGCAACGGACACACAGGAATTCATGAAAGCCCAGTGTGAACTGAGCTATAACTGACAAATGAACAGTACATTACGAGGGCAGGATATATCCTTTTGGACAGAGAAGGTTCTGGAAGCCTCGCAGAGGAGGTGATGACTGGGCTGGACACTGACTGACAGGTGAGAATTTACAGGGCAGAGAAGACAGTGAGCATTCCAGGCAGGGGACACAGGGCAGAGCCAGGAAGAGGGGACACCTGTGGTGCCCTGGAGTCCTGCAAAGTCCAGGCTGGCGACGTCATGGACCAGATGGCCTGGCAAGAAGGGCAGGGCAGCTGGTGAGCTGGACAAAGGTGGGGACAGAAGGGCTCTGGGGGATGGGCTGAAGATTTGGTAGGTGACAGAGAACTCAGTGACAGAGAGCTCGGTTTGTAAGCCTAGAGTGACCTGCTGGAGGTGTCAGAAAACCCACTCAGGACTGCTAGGGCCTGACCGAGCCTGGAGAACTGCACAGGGCAACTGACAGTCCAGGCGAAGCTTGACAAAGGCCTGGCCTAGGGTGGGGACAGAGAAGACAGGGAAGAGACATTTCCACAGTAGGACATGCAGGTTTGGCACAGTCCAACTTGTTTAATGATTCTGTTTGTTTTTCTGTCCTCTCTCCCAGGCCCTGTCCCTCAAAGACCTCTCCCGGTCTCCACCCAGGAGAGCAGGTCTCAGCACCCAGAAGCTGCTCAGCTGATGCCTGCTGACTTGGATGGGGTTCAACTGCCACCTAGCCCACCCCAGCTGTGCCCAAGGCACCTCACCTGTCCCACCATGGTCTTGGCAAGGACCTCCGCCCTGTGCGGTCCGCTCAGCATATCTGCTGCCTTCAGAAAGATCTGGGCCCGGTCGGTGACAGGCTTCAGGTCCCACTCCTTCCTGGCGGCCAAGGCAGCCTCAATGGCTTTGTTGAGCAGGGCCTGACGAAGAGGAGAAGGTTGCGGGTGTCTTCCTGCAGCACCAAGGGCTCCAGGGAAAGGAGCGAGGGAGGAGAGCCCTCCCCCCAGGGAGGACTCCTGGCTCCCGTGGCCCTCACTCGGCCCCTCACCCCATAGCTGCAGTCACCAGCCAGGCCGACCCAGACTCAGAACCTGTCCTGCTGGAGAAGTCTAAGGGACCTGCCAGCCAGGTCAGCACGCCAAGCATTTGGCACTGGGTCCCTCAGCTTCTACACCTACTCCACTTCCTCTCGTGGTCTCATCAGGGCCTCAGCTCATCCCTGGGGCCTGAGGCCCCGGAACCCACCATCCAGAGCCACCAGCCCTCAAGCTCAGGGACCTCGCCTTGCCCCTTGCCAGGCCAGAACCACAACCTAAGATATACACCTGACGCTGGCATCCCTGATGCCAACTGCTCTCATTGCCCTGGGATGCCGGCTCCTAGACCCCTGGCCACAGGTCACCCCATCCTCCCCCCATGATGCTAACTTCCTGCCTGGCTTTCCCCCCATGGTGTCTCTAATTTCCCTGCCTCAGCCTCCACAGAATCCACTCGCCCTCCCCAGTCAGTGTGTCTGGGGATGTCCTAGCCCCAACCAAGGCAGCTCCCATTTGGCTCACAGTAATCCTTGCACGCCTGGCCTATTAAAGACAGCAGCCTAGGGACTCCCTCAGTCTGGGATGCCCCAACCGTGCCCCCACACCCCATGGCCAGAGGGAAACAGTGTCTGACATCTACCTCCACATCAGCAGACAGCAGGACAAAATAGGGTCAGCACCCCAACCCCAGAGTCACCAGGGACTCACCTTGTCTGCGTAGCAGAACTTGGCCACCTTGTGTCCATGGTTAAAGGGCTGAAAGAAGAGAAGACTGAGGTCACCGCCCAGGATGCAGGTGCCAGGATGGGGCTCAGTGCTGGCTCTCCGGGCAAGAGCCCCTAGCACTCACATGTCCTCTCCCCTCCAGACCCCATGAAGCCTTCGCCCATAGCCCCGGCCCACACTGATCTCTGCCCCTTGATTATGGAGCATCTGCTGTTTGATGAGTAAGACGCGGTTCCTGCTCCAGAAGGTCCCCAGTTCATAAGAAGGTCACGGACCACACAGCCTTTCAGGGAAAGCGTGGGCTTTGTGGTCAGACAGACATGGGTTCGAATCCCAGTCTGCCACCCACTAGCTGTGGGGCCCGTATAAATAGGCTTCCCCTCTCCAGGTCCCTCCGTCTGGGACATGGGGACCTCCCCGCCCCATAGCATGGAGAGGAAGACCGAACGGGGCCACAGGTGAAGATTCTGCAGACCAAGTCTGAGGCTGCAGCTCAGTGATGGGTGTTGCACCACGGGGGGCCCATAACAACGCACTGGTGCTGTGCAACACTCAGGATTCCTGCCATGCCCTTAAGTCCCTAGGGAACAAAGCCATTGCTTCTTGAGCCCCCTGCATGGGACCCAGATTTACTCATCTAAAAGGGGCGATGCTAACAAACACTGACAGGCCTCAGCATGAGCAATAAGGCAGGGAGAAATTTCACTTCTTTCCCTGCCCGGGGCTGGTGACATATTTTACACCATAATGATCAACCCTTTTGCCACCTGTCAGTCTGCCAATGGTCTGTTTGGGACTTTCCTGTCTAATATGGCAGCCACTAGCCACACGTGTCTATAGGCAGTTCCTCCGTTGCACAAGACACATTTCGTGCCATCGATAACTGTGTGTGGCTGGTGGCTGCCATAATGGACGATGCAGCTACAGAATATTTCCCTCGGCACCGCAGTTATTTCTACTGGGCAGTGCTGGTCTAGGCTTCCGTAGAAGTGGCCTTTTCCCCTTCGTTTTAACCCCTGGCACAATTGCCTGTATCCTGTCCATACCTGAGATTGACCTGTGACACTCAGGGGCCTGAAAAGGCCTTCAATTTAGCACGTCTGAATGGCCACCAGATACCCCAGCTCAGCGATATGTCCTGGCGCCATAGCTCCTGCCCTCACGCCTGCAACTACTCCATATGCCTGGGCTCCAACCATGCCATGTGGCCATGTCAGTGAGGCGACACGGGAAATGAAAACCGGAAGTGCCCACCCAGGGGGCTGACAAAATCCCAGCTGCCTGGAAAAAACCCAGGTGCTGCTGGTAAGGGTAGGCTCTAGGCAGTTACAGAGACGAGACCTGGTGAGCGAGAGACCATGGGAGCCACTCTCAGCTGGCAGCTGGCACCTGGCACACACCAGGTGCAGACCTGAGGAGCATGCAGATCCCAGGCCATGCTCCGACGGCTCCAGGTGTCAGGCCCTCTGGTCACTACACATCAGCAGGGGCTCCAGGTCCCCTCTGTGTGTGACTCCTGTCCCAGACCGTCCTCAGGACCCTTAGCGAGGGGCCCAGGTCCTCACCCTCACCCCTGACCACGCCTGCTCGGGGCTCTATCTGGACAGAGCCAGAACATGTTTGCCCTAACTGCAAATGGGCCAACCTTTTACTCCTCAAATGACAGACCTATGAGTTTCCAAAGTGTTCACCAGTTCCTGGCTCCAGAATCTCCAAGTAGGTGGGGTTCTTCGGCCAATGTCATGACAGGGCTTGGAGCCCAGACTTCTCACCCTAGCCGCCTTGTGAAGAAATCCGTCGAGAATAACAGAGAATGATGTGTGGACTCCTCACAGTCTTTTTTGCCTGTTGCCAGGATTCCGTTATGGGCTGAATACAGTGTGGCTGGCTAGTTAGTGAAATCACACAACCCACACTGTACCCCTGTGAGAATCAGGGCTGCTTAGAAAAGCCTCTTGACATCACAGTGAATAACTTCCAGTGCTTTAAGACACATATTAATGCTAACTAATAAGGTGCTTCTAAGTCCTCTTTAGAAATAGTCAGGGTGCAAATAAATTCATCAGAATCAAAATTAACGGGATATGGTTCTAGAAAGATGGACCTGTCATTCCTGTTCCAAATCTAACTGTGCCACCCCAGGCAGGTCACTTGACATCTCTGAGATTCTCCTCTGATTTTTAAAATGGGCAGCTAACTTCCTGCTTGTCCCACCTCTAACGGGAGTGGCAGGGACTAAAGGAATGCTTCCACTGGTGGGGTGGGGCCTCACAGACCTGTCTGTGACCCGGGTGCTTACCTGGCCACACCCTGGGGGCTTACCTCAGATGAGCTCATGGTTAGCTAGACCAGTGGTTCCAGAGTACAGATGTAGGCTTTAGAGGCTGTCCTTTCTTTGGAAGGATTCTCTTTCATTCTGACTTTCTATCCTTGCTTCCTACTCTCCAGGTGGTCAACGAGTCAACTTTTCTAAAGAGATGATGAAGCTGGTGGCAGTCATTGCTTTGAACTTCTTGGCAGGCCTTAAGTTGGCACCTTATATGAGAGCCACCCCGCAAGACTGCTTTTGGAAGTTTACACCAGTGCATGGAATGAGAAATCTGGGCGTGGCTCTCAGGGGCCCTGAAAAGGCATCGAGGATAGACCCCTACCTAGTTGCACACTTATGTGCTGCCCAAGAGACAGACCCCAGATCCAGGAAGAGGCCAAGCCCTGCCCACTCATGGGACTTACCGACACCTGGTACCGCACATCCGAGGTCCATATCTCCTCATCCCCCACCACACACGGGATGGCTTCTGTCTGGCCCTTCAGGTCCTTCAAGGCCTGTGGAGAGGACAAGATGTTAGGTGGGCACCTCCTTCCCCTTTTCTCCCCACCTAAAACCTGATGCAGAGTCTGCAATCACAGATGCCCAGACAGGAACAGAAATGAGAAAGGGGCCAGACTAGGGGGTCTGGGGTTAAAAGTGTGTGCTCCCCTCAGGGGACGGTAGGACTCAGCCCTTGGTCATTGTCACCTCCTGTCATGCAGAAAGATGAGGCATTACCAGATTTTCCCATTACAAAAAAAAAGATTTAAAAAACTATATTTGAGATTTACATGAAATCTCATCATTTTTAAAATATTGGTAATTAAAGGGAGAATGTTTTGAAACATAAAACATCTGTGGACTTATGCCCCTGACCTGGACTGAGGCCCCAAAGAGGCTCCGGTTGCCACACGATGCTCCCAACCTCTCCCACTCTCCAGACGTACAGCTCTCCCCAGTTTCCAGGGTTCCTCCCAGGGCGGGAGGCCAGGGCAGGAGAGGGCAAGGGCTGTGGGCGCAGAGAAGCATCTCGGGAGCTGCTGAGGCCACCTCTGTTCCATGCCCTGTACCCAGTGGGCACCCCCACCCTCCCTTACCTTTTGCAGTGCACCTCGCTCAGGGCTGCCCTGCGTGAATGCCAAGATGGGCTCGTTGGCCACCTTCAGGGAGGAGACGTGTTTCCGCCGAAGCCTGGATGCCAGGACAGGGAAGAGAGGCGGACAGGTCAGCAGTGACCACCACCAGACTCGGCTCCTCTACCTCCAACAGGGCGTTCTGGGTTGGCCCAGAATCCTGAAATCCAGAGCAACTAACTATAGAACTGAGGGGTGAAGCCAGGCTCTGGAGTCCAAAAACCTAAGTGCAAGTTCAAGTCCTAGTCCTGCCACTGCATGTCCTTGGGCATGTGAACTGCCTCCTCTGACCCGGTTTCTACTTCCAGGAAGTGATGATAAACAAACAAACTCACATGGTTGTTTGAAGTTTCAATTCAGAGACGCAAAACCATTTCTAAAAGGATTTCCCCATAATGCAAACTTTATCCCAAAATGGCTCCAAGTCACTTCTTTCTCTAAGCTGAAAAGGCAGGACATTCCAGAGCTGGGCCTCATCAGCATGGGAACCAGCTGAGAGTCCCGGGCACAAAGAGCTGAGCTCTGGCTGGGCGGGAACATCCAAGACGTGGACCGTGAACTTGGACGAGTGCCCGAAGCTGTTCACAGAGACCGGAAGGGCTGGCTTGGGGTTCAGGGTCTGATTTCTGGGTACTGAGTTTCAAGAACTCATAGTTCTAGAGCCACTATTTGATCTGGAACCTTAGTACCTCATTGATTGGTGGCCACCGTGACCACCAGCTCTAACACGCCTGGGGGGGTCACAAGGTGGGAGGACAGGCGGGTCAGACTTTAGGATCAGTCATTCCAGAACTGGAACCTCAGCTGTGAGACTTCTCCACCAGGCCTCAGTTTCCTTATCTATGAGGGAGGACATTAATGACAAAGGCCACCTGAGGCACACAGAGCTTGCTAGACTTGATAACACCTCCCATCTATCAGGGAGGGGCCCAAGGATGGGTCTCACCAAAGACCCCATGATAAAGATTAGGTCCTAAAAGGAAAATGACTAGTTCAAGACTAAGACCGGGAGGAACCTGGATTGGAATCCAGAAAAGCCTAGGTACCACCTCCCTCTGGGGTCAACACCCACAGCCGGAGGCCAGTAAGGACACTGCTGGTCCACTGCAGGAGGGGGAATGTACAGCTGGAGGGCACAGTCCCTCCTTTAGCAGAGAGGGGGATATGTGGGGCTTTGACAGTGGCACAGTGACCTGGGTTTTATCTGTGCTTAGACAAAATTACGAAGTTGCTTTGTTGCGCCTCATTTCACCATGGTCTCAGCGTGACCTTGTCTGAGGCCAGCCGGTGTTCTGTAAGGCGGCTTTGAACTTGCACTGGCTATGACTTCCCCTTTTTTTTCCTTTCTCACTGGAAAGGTTTTGGGGCTCAGAGACCTGGCCTGGGAAGCCTGAAGGAAGGACACGCAAGGACACGCAACCGGCGGGCAGTGAGGGCAGGTCCTGCACTCATCCTACAAGATTATCAGGCCCCTGCTACATCTCTGATATGATTCTAGAAACTGGAGATACAGCAACGACAGGGATGGCAGGGCCTCTGGCTGCATGCAGCTGACCTCTAGTGGGGGACATGGGCAAGAAATCAGCACGATGATGACAGAGGGAACCCAAAAATGAGTAAGTAAGAGGAAACGTGGGGCTACTTCAACGGGGGTGGTCAGGGAGGGCTTCTCTGAGGAGGTGACTTCTGGTGCAGACCCAGAGGAGGTTCAAGACTAGTGGGGAGGAACAGTCCAGGCAGAGGAAACAGCAAGTACGAAGGGCCTGGGCACGGAACCTGTGACAGGAAGAGCAGAAAGGGGCCTGTACTTGAGGGGGAGAGAGGACAGTGCTGGGTGGCCTAGGACCCCAAGGGCAAGGTGAGTACTGTAACCTTCTCCCTCCTCTTCCCGTGCCCCACCCCCCAGGCTACACCCACCACGCCCAAGGAAGCCAATCACATTCCTCAGGCCCCACCTGCCCCCTGGCCAGGGGGCAGGGGAACTGTGGGGCTAACTCAGCCCCTCACCAGCTGTGTGACCTCGGGCAAGTCACTGTCTAGAAGTGACACCCATCTCCTCCTGTGGGGTTAACTATGGAGATCTGAAGCTATCATAATGCTAAGTTACAGATGTCCTCAACAAATTAGAATCCACACCGCCCCTTCCACCTAGTGTAGGGGGAAAGGTCAGCAGCCACAAGCCCCAACAGCCCCTCAGGAAAGGGGAGGACAGCGTCCATTCCGGGGGCCACCTGGGAGGTTCCCGCAGTCCCTCTGTGGCCCTCGGTAGCAGCACACCAGCACCGATCAGTAAACCAGACACAGCCGTGTCCTCCTTAGGCCAAGAGAGTGCCGCTGAGAGTCAGCAGGGCACAGATACTGGGCTGGAGCCAGGAGGCAGGCTGCCCCAACCCTCCTCTGAACCCCAGGTCCTGGTGGACTTGAAAAGCACAGGCTCTGGAAGCAGACATACCGCAGACCCAACCCCACACCTGCTCAGAGACCTCAGCACATCATTATCAACTCTGCGGGCCTCTGTTTCCCCACCTGAAAAATGGGGGTAACCTTGCGTTCCTTGCTTGCCTTTTCTCACTTAGGTTTTTCTGAGAAAACGGGAAAGGTCTTCCAGAGCCTGTAGTCCAGCAGGCCAGACTCTCAAAGGCAAATTGGTTCCCAAACACCCCAAAGGAGCAGAGGCTGGCCCAGGTGCTCAACAAATACTGCTGGAATAAATAGCATCCTATTCCACCCAGAGCAGGAGCTGAAAACGTTACAGCTACCAGCTCCCTTTTCCCTGTTCCCTCCCAGGCAGGGTCAGAAACAGAAATCCTCTGTGACCTCAGGAACATGGCTTTCTTTATGCCTAGGAAGTCACCAGCCCTGACTCAGCTGTCCATCAGTCTGAGTGTGGCCTGGGGAACAGAGACTAACTAGTTCAAAGGTCAGCTTGAACCAACTAGAACCAAAAAAAAAAAAAAAAAGTCCAGGGACTCCTGTCAACTTTTGGGAGGACGGAGGGGAGCCTGTGGGCCGATTGGGATTAACTGGAGCGCCTTCATTGGCTCAGGGAAGAAGAAAATGAATCACTTGAGGGACTGTGAGGATCTACAAGGCCCTTCTAGGTAGGACATTTATTTTACACCTCAAGGTCACAGCTATTTCTCAGATAAGGTCAAAACAGCTCACACACTTTTTCATCCCATTTCCTGAGCGCCCATCAGGTGCCTGGCTTGGGGATGCAGAGATGAACCCAACCTGACTTTTCTCAGAGCAGCTCTCAGCCCTTCCGCTCAGGAAGGAGGCACAGGGCGGAGTCTGAATTTGACTCAGATTGCCCTAACAACCTGGGGTGCCCTTTCTGCTCATCCAGAAACATCACACAGACAGGGTGTGTGAGACCTTGGCTCCCCTCCCCACCCTGTGCAGGTACCAGGATCTGAGCTAGCAAAGCCACAGCATCAACGCATCTCCTGTAATGGGCAACATCAGGGCTGGATGGAGCTGTGAGCCAGCCTGTGAAACCTCAGACATTCACAGAGGGGAGAGCTGAGGGGAAGCGGGGTGGCCTAAGCATCCAGGTCACGCATGGCCTCTGCCCTGGTCCAGAGCAACATCAGCTTGCCCTGCAAATGGCCACTCCTGCTCCACTATCTCTAAACTACTCTCCAAACCTCAGCCAAAGTTAGTTTTTAACATGAAAATGATTATCAGACAGAGAGAGACAAAGACAGAGAGTAAGTAAGTGCTCAGCTCAGAACTACTCAGTGGCCTCCAGACCCACTGCCCATTGCTCCCACAGCCTCCCACCTCATTTGCTGTGATGCAGTCACCCTGGTCATTTTTGCGGTTCCCAATGCATGGAATACTCTTCACGTGGCTGGCCTCACAGCACCTGGGCCTCTCATCTGATCTTCTTCAGCTTCACACTTCTCTTGAAGCACCAGTCACAACCCTCATTACAAAACTCTGCTGGCCATCTGTGCCCCCACCAGGCTAGAAGCTCCACTTGGCCAGCCTGTACCCCTTCTGTCCACCACTGGACACACTGCCTCGCTCATGGTAATAAGCACTCGAGAAATATCTTTTAAAACACTAACGCACAAGTGGTGTCAGAGCAAAGGCCAGGCTCCCAGGACTGGACTCCCAGGCCAGTGCTCTCCTGCTAACACCTGGGGCTACGTGCAGGCTCCTTGGGCTCTCCAGTGTCTGAGGTTGGAGATGGCCAAGACCAGGAAGAGGAGTAGACAGGAAATTATCCTTGCTTCATTCAGTGCCCAGGCTTTTCCAGCTGTTATCTGGGACTAGATAAGACTAATCCTCCTTATCAGTGAGATAAGGGACTAGCAGTGGAGGTAAGCAGAGAGAAAGTCCCGGGCAAGTTCAGAAGTGAAAGGCAACAAACCCAGAATGAACTATTTCTACTTTTATGCCACAAAAAATGTCAAAGAATGTTTATTAAAACTTACAACACGCCTGGCACCACGTTGTGATTCTCATTGAATCTGCCCTACAAATGTACTATTACCTCCATTTGACGAATGAAGAAACTGTGGTTTAAAGATTACATGCTCCTCCTAGGTCATGGTCATGTGATAGAGTGGGATTTGAACCCAGGTCTTCCTCTCGCAGGAGATATACGCTATGGCAGAAGCACCTGGATCATGTCAGAGACCCACGGTCAGCTGGGGCTGATGGGATACGTTCATCCCCCACACTGTCCAGCTAGCACCAACTCCCTCCCAGCATTTCCCACCTGAGGAAAGAGGACAGATACCCTGGGGTAGGTAGTAGCTTGCCCAAGGTCACACAGTTGTCCACTGGCACTGTTACCTCAGCTCAGGGCTTTCCACTCCATGATGTTGTCTCTGCCAAGAAAGGAAAGGTCTATGGGGTATAAGGAGCCCCCCAAGAAAGGCAAGTGTCTCCCCCATCCCTTGGGAAGGCATTCTGCAATGGGGGGGAAGGTCTGGGGGGGATAAAGAGTCCCCCAAAAAAGGCAGGTGTCTCCCCATCCCCCAGGAAGGCACTCCACATCAGGATAATCTATCAGAACAAAAGGAAAGGACTGAGAACATCTGAGTTCCACACCTGTCACCATCGTCGTGCTGCTGGACCCTCTTGTCTTGATAGTTCTAATAAAAGATAGTCATCCAGGGCAGCCCATCAGTGGCTTAAGGGATCAAAATAATGATTGAAGCAACACTTACTGGGTCTTCTAGGTGCTGGACATTCTTCAAAGTGGTTTTTGTGTATGAATTCATTGAATCTCTGAGACAATGCTATAAGATGGTTATTATTACCTTCATTTGCCATGTGAGAACATGAGGCAGTGCAGAGAGGCCAAGTAAGCTGCCCAGGGCCACAGACCTGCTAACAGTTAGAGCCAGGATCCACCCCATGCTGTCCTCTGCCCAGTCCAACAGCAAACGTTCATACCTACTACGTGCCGAGCCGAGCGCTCTGAGGTGTGCCAGCGCCGACTGCTGCCTGACTGGGGACTTTCTAATCACTTCAGAAGCAAATCTTAGGATCACTGTAGGTTCTTCTTATTCCTTCACTCAATTATTTACAGAGCACACAGTGGGTGCCAGGCCCCCAGCAAGCCACTTGTCACATTACCTTTAACCTTCTTCTACATGGCTGTTAATAGGATTATCCCCTATTTTACATACTGGACACTGAAGGGCCAAAGGAGGACTGCCTTGCCAAGGACACAAAGCACTGGGTAAGTGTGGGTTCACCAGGGGTACCCCTCCCTCTGGTGTTCAGCAGAACACCTGCACATGGTAGGTATTCAGTAAACAAATCTGTGAGACTTGCATTTGGGGTCTGAGAGGGGTGTCTCAAAAGTGCAGAGAGGCCTGCAAATGGGATCATGCTGAGGCTATGGCAAGTATGGCTCCAACTTTGGCTTGGGAAAGGAGCCCCTCTCTCCCATGTCCTCTTTCTGTGCCCATCCTTATCTCATTCCCACCCACAGAGAACAAACATCAGTGTTGAGACTCGCCTCTGCCCAGGGCACCTCTGTGCCATCCCTTGGGACACTGATTAACTCAGAAAGGGCCTAGCTCAACAGAGGTGACACAGCTGGTCACAGTCCTAGGGGTCAGGCAAACAAAACTCAAGTTGGGGGGCGGGGCCTGCCCAGCCTCTGAAAGGGACACAGACAGAAACATTATCCTACCTTCCCCATCTAGTCCAGAGCAGGAAGGGGCTCTGAGGACACCTGTCATTGAGTGGACAAGGGTTTAAGGACCCAGCTCCACACTGTGGATCTTTGCAAATCTGGGTTTGCAGAGCACCTACACTTGGAAACTCCCCCTTGGCTTCTTTGTCTGTAATTTGAAATAACATCTACTGCACAGACATTGAAATGCAAGTGATAATGATGATCATGATAATAACTGGGCATTGCCTATGTGCCTGCACTTTGCCTATGTGCCTGCACTTTAACGGATTAGCTCAATTAGTCTCCCCAATGAGGCACATACCAAATGCCTAGTACAGTGTTTTGCACATTATGATCACTCTATAAATATTATTCCAGAAGAAAGGAGTCGCTTTTCTGCCCAGTACTTAACTTGAAAGGGTGGAAGAGGAAGAGAGAGGCAGAAATCCCAGTAGAGCGAGGAGAGGGAAAACTCAAGGAATCCCAGAGGTGGAATCTCTGAATGCGAGACCGAGAGTGAGGAGGTGAGAAGTGTGACGTGCTGAAACTAGAGGTGCCCCTTGGAGGAAGCCAGCATACTCAGGGAGCGGGCACATTTTGAAGATTGGGTGTTTGGAACAAGATGAGTGCATAGGAGGCTACCTTCTGAGAGTGCGAGCAGGGAGCGAACCCAAGCACCCCGCTTGGCCACAGGATTCGGGAACGGGGTCCCCCTTGCTGAAGGAAGGAGACAGGGGGCTCGCAGTGGAAGGAAGACATGGATGGAGGGGCAGGAGGGCACCAGACGAAGCGACTCCCAGCAAAAGAGAGCCCCTTGGAACCCGGCAAGGGTCCGAAAGGGAGGGAGTCCGGCGCTGGGCGAGCCCAGCGACTCCTGGGATCCCGGGCCAGCAGCGTCGCTCGAGGCTTCCCCAGACCCGGTTCTCACTCACCCGGCCCCCCTCCAGGGGTGAACCAGCAGGACGCGGCGAAGTGCGGACAGGAGCAGCATCTCGAGTTCGTAGATAGGTAAATTCTCAGGACCGTCCCGGCTCTGCGCAGCCGGACCGCGTGGCCCCGCCCGGGGCGCACCACTTAGGAAAGTGGGGGGTTCCGAATCACCCCGGCCGTCCTCCGGGTTAAGATCAACAGAAACACCTCTGTATTTACCCTGAGTTAATAAAACAGTTCTCTTTTTTAAGACATAGTAGAGGACATTACGTTACATATGGCGAGATAATTCAAAAGGGAAGTCTTAAAATATACATATTTCCCCCTTCTCTCTTTATGGTATAATCCAGCCGCCTCGGAGGGTGCCGGAGAGGGGGCGTGATTTTCATCGACCAATCAGAGTGACACATTGAAAGCTCCTGAGCCAATCAGAAGAGCGGTCATGTCGCAGTCTTCGGTGTGTCAGAAAGAGCCAATGAAAGAGCGGGAATGGGATAAGTGTGAGGCGGGGCGTGAAAACTGCACGTCTGCGCGTCAGGTGGGGTGGACCTTCAAGCCAGACCACTTGGTCAGCCCCATGACTTTTGATTATCAGACTCTTCCCCGCGGGTCCACACTGCGGCCAGCCTCCTGGCTCTCCCCTGGGGCTGCAGCCCCAGGGATGATTCTGCGGGCCCTGCCTTCAGTCCCCTGGCTGGGACCCAGCCACCCTCCACCTCCCGATCTGGCGCCTAGATAAATCAGCCTGATTCCTTGCAGATTACGATTAATAAAAGATAAACCCCGAGCAGGTCTATGCTTAGCTTTTCCTTCAAAAACTCTAGTCACAGAACCAGTTGCTCCTGTGCTTTATTTCTGCCCCGCTCCCCTCCGGTTTAAATTTTTCAGTGTTCTCTTGGAGAAGTTTGAAGGATTGAAAGTTATTTAAAACTCGGATTCTGAAGACTTTCTGATGACGAGGTCGTAGGGACCCATTCTATTCCTAAAATACTGTTATGGCTTTTCTTACATCCTCTTCTTATTTATTTATACTTCGTCCAGCGCGCAAACCGAGAATCTGCTTAGGAGTCCGAGTTCCAGTACTTGTGACTGTGGTTCTTTCCTATGACATTGGCAAAATACATAACTTCCCTGGGTCTCAGTTTTCCTGTCTATGAAGTGAGGGTAATAATACCACCTTAGTACACCCTCATTATCTCATGCAACTGCTTTTCTTCTAGAAGGTCATACCCTTTAAGACACTTCCGAGAATATATACAAAGAATGGGAAGTGGGGAAAAAGAAACTACATTATGCATAAGTCTTACAGATGACAAAAAGTACATTGCAATTGATGATGGCTGTTTCTCCTCATCCTTGAAGAAAATCCTTGGGAGGGGGGCAGTTTATACGGGGCAAGGTCTCCCTGAATCTGGCCCGTAAAAAAAAAAAAAAAAAAAAAGGAAACTAGAACATTGGACAGTATCAAATGCAGAGCCTGGGAGGTGGACACTGTGAGGAAATTTAAGAAATGAGAGTTTGGGAACCTCAATTCTAAACCAGGCTATGCTAATTACTCAGCCTGTAAGCTTTCTGGGCCTCTTCCCCTTCTGTAAAATATGTATAATAAATCCTACTTTATCTACTTCCAAAAAAAATTATTGTGAGATGCAAAGTACCAGGTGATGTGAAATTTTCCTATTTTATCACTGGGTAACTTCATTTAGTGTTTATGTGGCCCACAGTCCTCTTGCCTCTCCCCCATCTCCACTTTACCCTCAATTTGGGGGAAAAAAAAAAAGCACACCATCAATTCGAAGACATTTCACTTTATTTAAAAGAAGCCAATATACAGGATATAAAGGGCATGATATTTACAACAGTACAGTAAACAGGTTGGTTTCTGGTAGGATCAGTAGTCTTTCAGTGAGTATAAACCCCCCTTCCCCTTGATGCTAGACCCAGCTGGCAGACAAACAGCAACAGTGGGTGGGATGGGACTAAAGGATAGAAAGTCTCCCTGGATAGGACTAAAAATCAGGTTAGGTGCTAAAATGTCCACAAAGGGGTCTTGCAGGGGGTGGAGTGCCTTCACCTCATTTCTTCGAGGGCTTGGCAGCAGGAATGATCAAAAATTTGCCCAAGTCTAACACACAGCCCATCCTGAACCTGGAAATCATCCACCCATGGAAAATTCCCTTCCAGAGAACATTGACCTTTACCTATGCCCAACCAGCTGCCTCTAGAGTCCCCACTCTAGGACAGTGCGCTTCTAGAACCAGAGCGTGGAGTAAAGGGTGCAGGTCTGAGAAAGCCCCCGGCACCCTAGTCCCTCACCCAGGGCCCTAGAGGAGAAGCACATCAAGGCTGGCAGCCCAGGCAGTGGGCACAGCCAGGACTGAGCTGCAGGCATCTTGTGGCATTTCCACTCCTGCTTCAGCTGCCTAACAAGGACCTAGTGGGTCCCGGGTCCCAAAGAAACCATGTGGTCCCTGAACCAATAGCCCCGTTGCCAAACACAGGTGACTTGGAAATAAATCTTGGCAGACCAGAGTTCAAGTAACTGATCAGAGTCCCCAGTGAAGCAGACTTGTCCCCTCACTAGGGCTCTCTTTCCCTCCCCACACCCATCTCAGTTCTGAATTCCCCACTGCCCACCCACTCCCACAAGTGCCCTCCCCGCTAAGACTTCCAAGGACCCAGGAGCTGGGGAATCAGGGAACAGGGAAATGGGGTGAAGTGAGGCTTTCACTCTTCGGAGGCCGCTCATAGATGTGAATGTGTAAGCAGTGAGAACGGGGGTGGGGGGTAGGGTGAGGGGTACCGATTATATTTAATCCAGCAGCAACATGCATCTTGTCCACAGAAAAATGCTGGGCTACCACAACTGCCTACCCTAGATTAAAAAACCTTTCCTTTCATAAAAATAGATGAGAGTCTCTTGCTTTATAAATAGATTACATTTAGCTTAAGTTACACCTTATATTATCTCCTACCCCACACCCTTTCCCCCATCCCAAGCCGAAGTGGTTTGATTCTCCCTAGGTCATCTGAGCTGCACCCACAGAGCTAAGTCTGAGATGGACTGGCCCTTCAGAGAGCTCAAGACATATTGCTGCAAGAAAACAAAAGTATTTACTTGCCAATAATTTTTTTTCCCTGCTCAGAGTTACAGAGGAGAGAGAGAGAGAGTGTGTGTGTGTGTGTGTGTGTGTGTGTGTGTGTGTGTATTCCACAACCAGGGAACCAAAAGGAAACTACTCTCCCTGCCCCTCACCAGGCCTCTCTTTTTATAAAAACCCCAAAAACAGGAGAGTGAGAGAGGGCAGCAAAGGAGAGCCCATTCGAGAACAATCTAAAATACCAATGTCAATATGACACTGTGTTTTGAAATAGAAAAACAAAATTAAGTATTTACAGCTTTACAAAGGACGGACCAGCATGTCCTGTCTGGACCTGGTGCTGCTGTAGCGAGCATTGGGGTCTTTCTTGGCAAGCTGTGGGCTTGTGGCCCGGGGACGAGCACGGCCCACTGGCAACTAGCTCAAAAAAGAACTTGGTGGGGAGGGAGGCAGCCAGGCCAAGACCCAGGATCCTGCCCTGGAAGCAGGCTGGCCATACCCTTGCTGTCCCCTGTCCCCCCATCCACCTACCCCAAATCTTTGCTCCCCAGGGGAGAGCAGCTATTGAAAACCAGCAGGAAAGAACTTTCCAGCCAGTGTCTGTCTCTGGCTTCTGCCCTTTTTATACTCCCTAGACAGAAATTAGAGTACTCTAGTCCCCAGAGACAAACATCCTATGTATGTATACAGGGGGAACAGCAAAAATAATACCGCTGGACATCGATCACCGCGGTCACCTTAGATCTTAAATCCTTACACTGTTGCCTTACCGTCTTAACCCTAAAGATAGATCTGTCACCCTCCCACCACCTCGAGGAACAACCGAGGGCTGGCTTCCACTCTGCCAGCTTGACCACATCATTCGATACCACCCTCAGCCCTGGACAGTGCAGGCCTGCGGGGGCGGCCATTATCTGACCCTTCTGAAAACGGAAAATCTTTTTAGCAGCTGAGGTCCAAGCCTAACTGGCTCTGATAACCTTTGGTTAAAATAAAACTAAACTAAAACAACAATAACAACAACAACAATAATAATCAGGTATATTTGAACCCTGTAACCTTTAGAACAAGGGCTGGTAAGAAGGAAATGGGGGGCTGTCTCTCTTTCAAAACCATTGTCCCTCCCGGGATGTACCAAGGAACCATGTAGCTAATAAGAGATGCTGGGGCTAGAAGCTTCTCAGCCAGACTGCCAGACGGAACAGTAGGAGGTTCCAACAACAACAATTGAAAGAAAGAAAGGAAGAAGAAAGAGAGAGAGAGAAAATGGTAAAGGCCATCAAGTTCTGATAAATAAAAATAACACACTAACACACACTCTCTCTTTCTCTACATATATATAGATGTATATATATGTATAATATATATATAGATGTATATATATGTATAATATATATATATATATATATATATATATAAAGTGAATATCATATACAATGGTTTTAAGACCGCAAAACAGATGGCAGAAACAGAAGAAGGCCCTTAAAGGTGGTTGGTACCCTAGGAAGGAAGAACTGGGGGCCACATCCTACTCAAAGCCAGAGCCCCTCCTCTGCCTCCAGATAGAAGCAGTGGGCAGTAAGGAATTCTGGGTCATTAGGCACAGTTTGCTCCTTTGACCTCCAGGGGGAGCTGCAAGGCCAACAAAAACAAAAATCAGCACTTGTAAGCGAGTGGGTACAAAAGAAATTTAAAAAACAAAAAAGGCAAAGGCTGGTCAGCTGGCTCCAAGCTGAGATTTGGATGGTGGCCTCCACACAGTTCATTTTAACTCAGGCCCACTTGAGTCCTGGGGAGATACTGGCTCGATTAATTCCCCAACTGGTCAGTCAAGTAAAGTATGGAAAGAAGCTTGTATATGTCCTTGAGAAGAACAAGCATGGTTCTCACTTGAGCACCTACTCCTACCACCTCTGATCTGCCAGCAGCCCTCACTGTCACCCTCCTCTTCCCTTTCCAATGCCTGCCAGTGGCCAAACAGTGGGTGACTGGGGAACAGTGGAGAACCAAGATGGCGGCAGGTGGGCCTAACCCAGTTCTGCTGTGGAAGGGTAATCCCAGGCCTGGCTCCTTTCAGACTTTCTCACAGAGAAATTACAACCCCTTATAATTGGCTGGAAACAGAGGGAAAAACATCAAGTCATCAGGGTAATAGAAGAACCCCCCTCCAAACCCACAGAGGTCCCAGAAAAGCAAACAGTCAGGTGGCCAAGGGCCTTGAAGAACCCAGTGCTCCTTACTGATCTTGACCAAACTCCTTCTCCCGAGTCAGTGCTCACCCTGAGGCTGCAAGAGACACCGCCCTAGCTTTGGCCTCTCAGCTCCAAGGGAAAACCGTGAGTCAGGGAGAGGGCCTACCTTCCACAATATATAAGGCAAGCCGCTTTTATGTTTGTTTTGTTTTTTGCATAGTAGTTTAAACACAGTGAGGCTCCACCTTCCCCCACCGTGCCTTGTCCCTCTGCATTGCCACTCGATCCAAAAAGAAAATCAAAATTTGTCTTTCCTCCCTTTTCCATCTTTTCTTTCTTTTGGTAAGTGAAAAATCCTTGGGAGGTCCCTACCCAGGCCTGGAAAGGTTGCAGAGGCAAACAGCTCCATCCTGGGCAGAGATGGACCACCCCAAGCCCAACTTGGTCAGTGCTGGCTGGCAGAGGAGGGGAGGGCATACATAGCTCACAGCCAATCCGAAGAGCAGGTGGGAGGGTAGAAAAATATATTATACCACACCCGGGGCCCCGCCCTCACCCGAGAGTTTTGTATAAAAACACCTGCTAGGAATAATTCTTTGGAGCTCAAAGTGGCTCAGCTTAAGGGAAAAGGCACAGTTAACACTGCATCGTCCGGACAGAAGTCTGCATTTGTAATGTGGAGAACAATAGAAATTGAGAGCACCATTCCTTGGGTGGGCGGATGGAGAAGGGGCACTGGTTGGTGGTGGGCGGAAGGAAGGAAGGAAGCAGCAGTCCCTTGGGGCCTCCAGAGGAGGGAGGGCAGAGGAAGTCTGTGTGGTGAGGACTGCAGTCCCACTCCAAGGAGCTTTCCTGGCCCCATGGGGAGACGGGTGCAGAGGCCCCATCACCAAGACCACCAGGCACAGGGGGCCTCAGTCATCAGCTGACCATGGGCTCCACATCCGCCTCCCGCTCAAACTCATCCTGGGTCTCGTCTGTACTTCCTGAGTCACTGCTGGCCACGGAGCTGGGGGATGGTGAATTCCTGGAAGATACGAGAGAACGGGGGATGATCAGAGGGCAGCCTGAGGACACCAACAGGGGCTCGAGGAGTAGGAAGGGCTGAGCAGCCCTTAGATCCCATAAGATCTAACCTCAGAGGGAGATCCTGCCCTTGTTCTTCCCTTAGGATCCCCTAAGCTCATAAGTTGAATGTGGCTTTCAAGACATCTTGGGATCCCCTGCACAAACTTCTAATTGCTCTGGGTGCCAACAGTCCCTTGGGAGCAGCAACCAAGGATCAAGCTTGGTTCTTACCTTCCAATCACCTAACACAGGTCTTGGCACACAGTAGGTGCTCAGTAAACCCCAATTAAGTCAGGGCTCAACGAGAGGCCATGCTGGATAGTGGTTAACAGCACCGAGTTCAAATGCTGGCTCTGTCACTGATGAGCTGAGAAGCTTGGGCAAACTCTTTAACCTGCCTAAGTGTCTGCTCCTCCATCAGAACAATAGAGATAATGACAGGAGGATCCAGGGGATTCCATGAGCTAAAGGCAGGACCCGCTGAGCCTAGGGCCCCCCATGCAGCTTCCCACAGAGCTGCCGTTCCCTCTTTTACAGCCTGAACCACAGCCTGCAGGAATATGCTCATAATGAGAGAAACAATTACAATGAACATTTATTTGTGCTTTGCGCCAAGCATTTTACATGTATCATCCCATTTTATTAGTAGCACATCTGCCTTCCTAATGAGGCTGCGTGTTCCTTAATGGCGGGGACTCTGTCTCTGTTTTGGTGTCTCCCAGCAAATAAAAGGGGTCTGATGCATGTCAGTCTCCTGGGGACAGACCCATCTGGCCCTGTGTTGGAAGACGGGAAAGAAGTGAAATTGTTCCCTACAGACAAATGTTCAGGAATGGTGAGATGAGATGGGTAAGTCATCTGGCACATGGTAGGTAGATGACTAATATTCATTGTCTGGATTGATGGACAGACCCATGGTCTGAGCAGGTGAAACTGACCCGACTCGTAAGTTGCAGCCCCACAAATAACACCCAAGAACCCAACTGCTGAACCCCCAGGGAGGACGAGGCCAGGCACCTGTCTGCTGAGCCTTTGATGAGCCGGCGGCAGGTCTCCATCTGCACATCCAGGCCTCGCTTCATGCTGCACATCTCCATGTACTCGTGCAGGTGTCGGTTCATGTCACTCTTGGCTGTGGCCAGCTCCAGCTGAAAGGAACCAACATGGGTGGAGGGTGAGGCCAAGTCATCCTTGTAACGAAACCCTTAGCAACTCCCTCCTCACGTCGTTGGTGGTGGCAGCATCAAGGCCACCTCTGGACATCATACCCTTAGGGCCCTGCCTCAGTTTCTATCTTCTGCATTCTGGTCCATGGCCTCTAGAACTGATTTGGTGAAAGGGGAATAGTTGCTTAGCAACCACAAGGGCAGCCTTTCCTGATGAAGGCCACCTCGTTCCGCCAACCTCACCCACCCAGCACCTCCGCCATCCTCTCTATAAACTCCATCAGAAAAGTCCTCATGTCTCTCATGTTTCTGACCCTTCTCCTCTACCAGATGATATGCTCCCCAAGAAAGGAGCTTCTATTCTTTCCTGCAAGACAGCAGCAGTGACTCAGGCTGATAGACTGTGGCCAAGTGCACAGGCTCTCGAGCAGAGAGGGCTGGGCTCAAAGGCTGCTTGCTGGCTGGAGGCCCTGGACAAGTCACTTGGTCCCTTTTAACCTCATGTCCTCCTCTGTAAAATGAGGTGCATAGTACCTTCTGCATCGGGTGGAGACACGCAGGTACCTGCAGGTCCATGCATAGGGTATACGGAGACTAGGGAGGGGGTGCTTGTAAAGGTCTTAGTCAGTGCCTAGGGTCACTCAATAGCACTCGAATATTAGCTCTTATTAGTTAGGGATCAACGTTTCCGTTGAATAAGAAAAAAGCACCTCTCTGGGGCAGACAGGATCACTACTCCCATTATACAGATTAGGAAATTGAGGCCCCCAAAGGAGTGTGACTCGCCTGCACCACACAGGGAATTGGTAGGCCTCTGATCCTTGAGCCTGTGCCTGCCCCAGTCTACCAGCCCCTGCCGACATGGCCGCTTATTCACGAAGGGTCCCAACCATGTGACCCCACGGAGCTTCCCTGGGGGGCGGCACAGCCTGAGCCCTCACCTCGATCTGGCCTATCGTCTCCTGGTACTCCTTGTCTCTCGTCTTGAAGAAGGATTCCGTCTCATGGATCAGGTTGCCTAAGTTTTCCTCTTGCTGGGGAAACAGAACAAAGGGGGTGATTTAACTGGGTGGTGGGGGCTGCAGGAAAAGAACAGGGACAAGGGACAATTGGAGGAAGATGCCCGTGGGTCCCTGCCTCCCGGCCTCTGGGAAGTCAGCCCCTGGGCTCACCTCGCCCGGCAGGTCGATGGTCGGGTTGCAGTTGGTGAAATCTTCCCACAGCAGCAGCGTGTCTTCGTTCTCCTCCCACGTCAGGCTGTCACAGTCGTCATCAAAATCAAAAGTCTCTCGCCTGTGGGGGTGACATGGGAAGGTGTGACTGAACAGGCGCCAGGCTCCAGGGTCCAGGACCAGGGGAAAAAAAGGGTCATTCCTACAATGCGGCTGTCCAAAAGGACAGGGGTGGTGGCAAAGGGACACGCGCCTTATCTTGAAGTTTAACTCTTTTAAAACTGCAGAATGTTTTTACAAAGTCTTTGTACAACTGAAAATGTGTATTTTCTTTTTTTTTTTTAGGATGCCAGGTTTTATAATTAACGGAGACTAAATGTGTCTTCCTCCCAAGCCCAATCTTGTAACTTTTTCATTTGTTGAATAGCTCATTTCCCAAGCCCCTGCTTTGCATGAGGCAGTTTGTATGCTCTCTGCAACATAGAAAGGTTGATATTCCTACTCCCACTTTACAGATGAGGAAATTGCAGCTCAGAAAGAATAACTCATGGGTCCAAAGTGACACTGCTAGCCTGTAACAGAAACAGGCTGAGAGCCAGCTCTTTCTGTTTCCTACACCTCTTCCTCCCCCATCGAAGCATCACCAGACACCCACAATATGCTGGGCACAAACTGGTCGATAAGCACACGTTAAATTGCAATTCATTCCATCCTTGCAACAATCCTAGGAGGCAAGCATGGTTATCATTCCCACTTTACAGGTGAGGAAACTGAGGCTCAGAGGGATTAGATGGATTAGAACAATACATGCTGGGAACTGGGTTTGAATTCAAAGCCTGGGTAATTTGGGAGATTCCTTATTCACCAGAATTTCTGGTAAAAAGCTTCCTAGAGCGCCCCCTAAAGGCACGTTCCCGCAAAAGAGCAGTTCCTGCTGGAGCCTGTGGGTGGCTCTGTAAGCCCAGGGAGCCGAGCTGGGGCCAGGGCTGCAGTCGCAGGCGCCACCGGCCTGGGCTAGCTCCAGCTGAGGCCCTGGGGTCGGCTGTCACCGCATCACAAACTTGCCTGCTGACTTCACTTCCTTCCCGGGCTCTGGGATCTTAAGAAAACCCCGG
Source organism: Macroglossus sobrinus (assembly GCA_004027375.1). Lineage (NCBI taxonomy): Eukaryota > Metazoa > Chordata > Mammalia > Chiroptera > Pteropodidae > Macroglossus > Macroglossus sobrinus. The sequence goes on along the minus strand of PVKZ01000987.1, from coordinate 450,467 downwards.
CCGAGGAATGAGAAGCCAGAAAAGACGGGAAGATAGACCAGAGAAAGGGCTCGGAAGAGGGACCTTCCCCGACCCCACCCCGCCCCGCCCCCAGTGGGGCGGTGGAGGAGGGTTGGCAGAAAGTAAAGAAAGTAGCCAATTCCTCCCCTTTTCCTTGGTCTGAAGCCCGAGCAGCCGATTTAGATCAAAACAAAATAGCCCTGACTGGGGTGCATTATTCAAAGACTTCAGTGGAACTGGCTTGGGTCTCAGCCCATAGCTAGCGGGAGATGTCCCTGGGAGGGGCCAGGACCCCGCCTAGGGTGGAGTCAGCATGGTGGCCTTGGCTAGAAATGCAAGGGTGGAGGGCTGATCAGAGAATTATTTTTTAAGGTAGACAGCTTTACAGCAGATGGACTGGATACCGAACCCAGTTCAGACCTGTCGACACTCAGGTGTCCGTTGGTGCAGCATCTGTCTCGCAGCCTTGGAACCGTCTTTGGCACACACGGGAGCTCTGGGCTTTGGAGGATGCCCCTTTCAGTTCCCCCACTACATTGCTGGGCAGCCCAAGGAGTCTCTGGCGACAGTCCGTCCTCAGGCTTAGAACTGCCCAGGCCAACATTCAAGAAACCTAGACCCAACTGGAAGTTCTCCTCCAAAGCCCCTCTTGTCAGTAGAAGATGAAGACACAAGGTGTGGGGAGGATGCTGAAGAGAAATCAGGAGCCTAGGAGTCTCCTTGTCACCCTCAAAGAGCAAACACCCCGAACACAGCCCCGTCTCAGTTCTGTTTCGGGAGCGGCGAGCATAGGGAAGTGTGGGGCAAGCAAACAGCTGTCGCTGGCCCCAACCGGCATCCTCACCGAGCCGCCTGGCTCCACCTGCCAGAGGACGAGGACAAGGATGGTGCTGCAGCCAGAGCAGAGGGACAGTAATTCCAAGCACGAAGACATCTGGTTGGGGACCGAGAGTCGGGGACCAAGCTCGGTCCCAACTCTGGGCCTCAGTTTCCCCGTCTGTACAAGAAGGGGCTGGGCAGAGTAGTCTTCGGACTCTGTGATTCTAAGCCAGCCCCAGGGCTTTGTGGGAAGTGTCGTGAGAGTCCCATACCCCTGGCTTTGGAAATGGAGAGCATGTCAGAGGCATCTGCTGACAGGAGAGTGCCCTTTAGGGAGGGGTTCTGGGACATTTTGTAATGGCCATTGGAGCCAAGAGTGCAAACCTAGCCCTGCTGGTGGAAACCCAGGATGGGAGAGATGTCAAGTCAGAAAGCTTGCTTGGTCCCCCGAGACTCTGACACAGAGGAGGGGTGAGGGCAGAACTATGGCATCCTGGGGAAAAGCTGAGGTCTCAGGGTTCAGGTGCCCAAATGCTAGGAACTGCAGAGAGAGCATGCAGGAGCAGGCCACTGGGGCAGGGGGAGGGTGACTCCAGAGACCCAGTCTCGGCCCTGTCTCCAGACCCTTAGGCCAGTCATCCAAAGATTACAAAGGTCCCATCTCTCCTTCCTCCCCCTCCCCAACTTTAGGGTGCTAAGCTGGATCAGGGTTGAGAACACGGAGCCAGACAGGCCAGGGCATCCCTGCCCCAGACAACTATACGCAGTGAGCTTCGGGTAAACCAGCTCTCTGTGGGGACAGGGTGGGGGCAGCCCTGACTAGCACCATTTGCCAGTGTCCCACCTTGGTGAATTTTAAGCAACTAATGTGCCACCATGGAACCTGGAGTGGGCAAACATGCACGATCAGCTTCCATAAGCTGGTACGAGCCAGTTCCAGCCCATCACTGACTCCATTCAGTCCAGACTCTGCCACCAACCTGGGCAGCACCTCAGAGTGAGAGAACTCAGACAGACGGGCCCAGCTCCAGATCCCAGCTCTGCCACATGTCAGCAGAGCGGTCTTGGCCAAGTCACTTCCCCTGAGTGTCAGTTTCCTCAGCCACTGGGAGGGCAGTGAAAATGCCACTTCCCAGGCTGATTGGGGAGTCAGGGAAGTCGCATTTGTGAAGCATCCTGCAGAGGATGCTCGGCCAGTGGTGGGCCAGGTGCAGGGCTCAGCTCCAAATCCCACCGCAAAGAAAACTAGTGGGAGTGGGTCGTGACTCCCACGCAAATACGACCACCGCTACCGTTTGGCCCTTTCTGAAAACGTGAAACTTGCCAAATTATAGATGTTAAAAATGAATCCAAATGTGTTCAGAAAACCATTCCAGCCAACCAACACACATCTGCGGGCTGCTTGCAGCCCAGGCCGCCAGTTTGCCCCAACGATCTCGGGAAATCGAGAGGAATACTCACAGCTGGTTAAACATGCGTTTCATCTCGTCTGTGATGTTCATGGAACCGACCTCGTCGTCGGAGAACCGGTTCACCTCCCCATCCTGCTCGGAATTGTCTTCATCCGAAGTCACCTTACGCTCTTTCTTCTTGGGGACCACCTGACCCGGAAAGGAAGAGATGAGGTAACTAGAAGGCTCTGCTAGGATGGAGGGTAGGGGTGAGCTGGGAAGGGAGCTGACATCCCAGGGGATGGATGGAGGGTGGCTGGGGCCAGCCACTGCTGCGAAAGATGCACAGGTCCTCTAAGAAGCAGGCGGCATTAGCAGGAAGCGTGAGGTGGGGAGGCATGCAGGATGGAAGGAGGATACAGACGGCCTGGACCCTTCCCTGCCCTGGAGGTTGGGCTGGCTCAGCTCACCCCTTCACCAGAGAAGCAGCCCCAAGTTTGAGGAGAGGAGCAGGCTAGACCGGGGCTCAGTCGCCTGGGATGTCTCAGAGCCAGCCAGAGAGATGGAGAAGCCCTCATGGAGGCCCAGACGGCTCCATGCCTTCCAGAGCCCTCCAGCTCACATGCAAAGGCAACAGGCAGGTGGCCCCAGGTTCACCAGCTTCCTCCACGCCGAGCAGACAAGACATGAGCGAACCAAACGAAGGCTGAAATGGTCTCCTCCGCTTTTCAGCGGAGGGGCAGGAGGTGGACAGAGGCCCCGAGGCAGCCCAGATGTCACCCCGCTACACACCCGAAGCCACACACTAAAGCAACGACACACCGTATTGCCCTGGGCTCAAGCGAAAGCCAAACCACAACCCAGACTCAAGAAGCAGTCTTTGGAGAATGACGCGTGCCTTTCAGCTAGCTGGACTTGCCCCCGCAAACCCTCCCCAGAGGACAGCTGCCGGGGAACCCCCCGCCTTCTCTCAGAGCACGCGCTTGCTCGTTGAGCGGGAGTGTTGGGAGGCTGAGACCCTCTCCAGTGGGAATGAAAAACAGTCAGAGGCCAACAGTTCCTCCCCGGAACTCTGAGGCTCATCTGCCAGGGCTCCAGCCCGCTCACCCAGTGCTCCCGCAGCCTGGCCCGGGCTCCCCGACCACGGCAATGGTGCCCAGTTTTGGGCAGGAGGCAGGGCCAGTGTAGGCCAGTGGTCAGAGTCCTGACGTTCTAGTCTCAATGCTGACATTACCCTCTTTGAGCCTGTCTTGTCACAGCCCCACCCCCAGGTAAGTGGCCTCCTCAGCCATAGGATGAAGCCGTCAGCCTTGATGATGGACTCAGACGAGCCTGCGAGTCTAGCGAGTCTAGCCTGCGAGTCTACGAGTACCTGCTTCTGTGTTCTCTCGGGGAGGCTAGAGGGTTGAGTACACACTAGCTCTGGGTGGGAGGAGGAGGGGACTGGGAGAGATGTGAGGGTCATAGAGGCTGGCCAGGCAGGGGTCAGGGCTGGGACTCTCTGGGAGGGTGGCAGTGGCAGGGGGGAGTGGCAGCTGGTGAGCAGGGTGGCCCTAGTCACCTGGAAGATCTTGGACACGTCTTCCGAGTTCCGCTGCTGTGCGACATCGCACAGCTTGGCCGTGATATCGATTCGGCGGCAGATGTCCATGTCCACCTTCATGGCCTTTTCTTGGATCTTTGTGTCCAGATCTGTCATGGGCTGCAGGGAGGACAGCAGGGGTTATGTGAGCGAGGGACGGAGCAAGCATGGGGGTGGGGATCGCTCGAGGCTCCTGCCGGGCAGAGGAGGGAGACCCCTAGCTGTCAGGTGGGAGGCCCCGGAGTCCGAGGCGGGCCTTGAGCGCTTCCTGGGCGTGAAGGATGGGGCCAGCGCTGCTCAGGTTGGGGAAGGGGTGGAAGGGTCGTGGGAGCTAAAAGCTCTGGCGCCGAGTGGACCATGTGAGACCGTGTTTGCCAGTCTCCCTAAGGGCTGGAAGGCATCCTCTCAGCAGACACAGTGTCAGTGTTTATTTTGTTAGAGTAAAGAAAAAAGACGGACAGCTCCCACTGGTGAAAGACTCCCCTCCTTTCCCACCCAGCGAGCCCCACCTGTCCCCCACACAGAGGTGCCTGCCGAGGCAGCTCTCTCTCTCTAGGATTCCTCCCACAGCTGGCATCGGGGGGGCTTCCCAGGACAAAGGGGGTCCCCCTGGACCCCAGGGAGAGGAAGCAGGTGGCCTCCACCTGGAGCCCCCGGAGGCTTCTTCCTGCCACACCCAGCTTCACGCCGCCCCTCAGGAGAGAAGCCACACCAGGCTGAGTCATCCATGATCGGTCTCCTTCTCCTTTCTGGTGGCTCACCCGACATATTGCCCGCTGCTCAGTGGTGGCAGGAAACCCAGGTCCCCAGCAGGAAAATATCCTTGACTGCCAACAGCTCCCCCCACCCACAGTTACTCAGAAGGGATCGTCAAAAGGATGCACATGCTGGCCTTCCTCAACTTTACAAAGCAACCCCGCTGAAGGCCACTGGCCTGGGGAGCCGCTCGGCTGGCACAGGGCCTCCCTCAACCTGTGCCCAGACACGGAGCCCCACGACCACCACCCGCCTCATCATGGCGAGCTGGTGAGAAGTCGGAGCCAACACACACACACCATCGGAGGAGCCCGGGGAAGGGCAGGATGGGTTAAGCAGCAGATTAATGCATCTCTACTCAGACCAAGGGAAGCGGAAGTGGGGAGGGGCAGGAGGAGGGTGCCTGATCTCTGATGCATCCATCATCCTCCACGTCAAACGCAGCCAGCCAGGACTCTAACTAGAAGCCGAGCTCTGGAGCCTCGGAGTGAATGAAGCGTTTGGCATGATGGGTGTGAGGGGAGGTCATGATGCCTGGGGGTGGTGGCGGTGGCACTTACATCACTCATAAGCCCCTTAAACACCACCAGCTCGGCCTTGAGCCGCTCGATCTTCTCGTTCATCTCCTCCTGGATGGCTTCAGCTTCCTGTGCCGCCTATGGGGACGGAAATGGGGAAGGGTTTAGGGACACCAGGCACCCTGAAGGGTAGGAGGGACTTGACACCTGAGTCCAACCAGGCTGGGTGCCTGAGTGCTGGGAATGGGGTGTCAATGACCTTGGCCCAGCCTGGCTTCTCACCATTCAGCTTAAAACACTTCTCAAAGGAATATTTATTGCATGGAAAAAATCCATGGCAGATATTTAGAGAAAAAGAGCAGGTTAAGGTAACAAAGTGATCCCAATAGGTTAAAATGTTAGGTCAATTCATGTGAAATTGCCAATATTTGACATTCTCTGATCTCCAAAATGGCAATGTCACGTGTGTCAACCTAACCAAAGGTACACATCTAGAGTATGTTTGCGTAGAAAAGACTAGGAGATTGCAAGCCAGTTTGTCAAAGGTGGCCGGGCAGAACTGAAAGGAAGTTTCACTTTCTTCTCCAAGCTTTCCTAAATTTTCCAAATATTTGACCATGACCATGTTGTGTTTGTAAAGTACAAAGCACTTTTGTTATAAAAATGGGGGATGTTCATCCTTTTCCTTCTATGTATTGATGTTATTTTTAATCTGTTTCTGTCTTAGAAGATCAATGCTTTAAATATCAGAAAGTGATTTTTAAAAACAACTTTTGAAAGAGCTTTCTACGCGTTCTCCTGGGGTCGCTCTTCCCATGCCCATTGTAACAAGAGAAAAAGAAAGGCCGAGAAAGATGAGGTTTGCTGCCCGAGGTACCCGGCAGGCAGGGGAGGAGCAGGGCCCAGAACACAGAGCGATGGAGTCAGAGTAGCAAGAAAGGTCCCCACGTCCACCATGGAGAGTGCGCCTGGGCTGGAGCCCACGAGCGACATGCCTGCTGGCATGGGGTAAATGCTTCTCCAACGTGTTTAGCCCCAAGTCGGTTCCTGAAAACTGGGGGTGGGGGGCTTAGAAACCATATAGTCCAAGCCTCAGAGTGGGGAGAAAGAAGGCAGGACAGGGGAGTCACTAGCTCAAGGTCACCCTGCAAGCCAGGACAGCACCAGGGCTTGGGCCTTGGCTTCCCGACTCCTATATCCAAGATGTTCTGGGCTGGTCCCTTCATAGCTCTGAAGCGGGGGGCACATAAGAGCCTCTTGGCTCCATTGAGGAGAGACTGAGGCAGCAAGAAGTAATACAGAGTAGGGGCTATGCTGGGAACTGCCCCCAGCTTTGCTCCTGGGTCACGTGGCTCTCCGTGAGCTGCTCCAGGCGGGACCCCTGAGGGCTCTTACCTCCTGCAGCGTGTCCACCACCGTCTGCAGGTTCATGCGCTTGGCAAGCTCCTCCTCCCATCTGCAAAAGAGCCAGAGAGACAGGTGGTCAGTGGGGGCCTCAGACAGTGCAGGCACCCACCCTGGGTCTGTCCCCAGGCTGCACAACGAAGGCACAGCAGTGACACTATCCCTGCCTGCCCCCCAGGAGTTCCCAGTGTCAGGGTGGTGGTCGGGAAGGGCGAGGACAGCCAGGTTGACGCACTACTATAATACCAGGTGGTGGTGACACATGTCATGTCCGAGGCATGAGTCGGGGGAAAAAGGCAGGAGAGACTGCCACTCCTCTCATGAAAACTGTAAAGTGCTGTGCACATGTGCTACTCCTGCTATTGCTCCAAGAGGCAGTATCAAACCGAGGCTGGCACTCAGGAGCCAGGCCGCAGCCAGCACCACACTCAGGCTCCTCTTTACACCTGCAAAATACAAACCTTCACTGTGCTAATTCTTGCAGTCTTGAGTCTATGTGTCCTGCAGCCTACCCTTGCAAAAAAGATGTCTCTTACATAACTATTATATCATTCCTGCCTTACAGATGAGGAAACTGAGGCTCAGAGAGGCTAAATATACTGGCTACATGTCGAATTAGTGGGTGGGACTGGATTTCAAATCCAGGTCTGTTTTATTACACTGAAACAAAAAAAATAATAAATACAGCTCTCACTTATTTAGCAGTTACTACGTGCCAGGCCCTGTCCTAAGCGCTTTATCAGCATTATCTCATTAGTGCACATGCTAGTCGAAGCTAGACAGGAAAGGATAGAGGAGAGAAGGCACAGTGTACCCTCAGAAATCACTGGAGGTAGGATGGAATGATAATCAATACAATCACCATAACAATACCAGCCCACTGTAACTGAGTGCTTACTTCATCCCAGACATCTGTTCTACAGGATGTAACTCGATCCTCATAACAACATGCTAGCATTGGTGCCTCCAAGACCCCCATGTTACTAGTGAACAAAGAAAGGTACAGAATTAGGTCTCGCCCAAGGTCAGTGTGAGGACGAATGGAGCCAGGACTCCAACCCAGGCTGGAGGCTCCAGACTGAGTGCTTGTAACCCTGCTGGGATTCCCGTGGACCCAGGACCCATCAGAGCCCTAAGTGCCCCACCCTCCCCCCCGCCCTGCCACCCAGATCTTTCTCACTCCCCAGAGGAAGCCAGGGGAGGTCCTTTCTCCCCTCCATCCTAAGACACACAGATAAGCTTCTTTCTTTCCTCATTCCATTGCCATCTCCCTACATGGCCTCGAGCAGACAGGTCTGGAAGCCTTTTAGGATGTTGTCGGGGCCAGCTAAAAATAGGCCGGAGGAGAGGGATGGACAAAGAGTAGGTTACGTCACCAGCTTTTGGAAACAAGAGAAAACAGATACTGTTTGCACACACAGAGGAAAATTCCTCCTCTCTCCCACATACGACGAGATGGCCCAGGCCAGGGCTACCAGAGGACACACACATGCTCCCCCTCCCCGCCACGTCCCTTCAGTCTTTACCAGCCCCTGACTTGGGTGGCCAGGCCTAGGTCTGCTGTGGGTCCAGAACCTAGAGGGCAATGGGACTGGGCAGGGGCTCCTGCCAGGGATGAGCGACACAGAGGAAGCTAAGGAGGGGCAGAGAGGGAGCCTACGGGTCTCGCTCAGGTGGGACCACCTCACTGAACACCTTCATTGTACAAATAGGGGCACTGAGGCCCAGAGCGAGCCAGGAATTTTCAAGGTCACCCAAAAGTAAGTCGAGGGCCAGGCCAGAAGTCCAGCCCGGGTCCCAACATGGGGGACAGGAATCTGGTGTAGGGGGAGACGTTCACAGGCCACCCTCACCCCCGCCCAGCAGCAGGGGGCATCCGGGGCTTCCTTCAGGAGAGGCCAAGGCTCGGAACACAGGTCCCTAGCTGAATCATCCCTCCTGGCCACGCTGTTCTGAGCAGGGGCGGAGGACTTTATTCCAAAGCCACTGGGCAGAGCAGGTGCAAGGGAGCGTCCAGCCTTCGACGGCATCTTATAGCAACGGCAGGAGCAGCAGAGGAGGGGGCATCTCACCCCACCCCCATACACCCATTTCCTGGACGGGCTCCTGGGCGTGAGACCCAGGCCCCTCTCACTTTGCCTGTCAGCAACCTTCTCGTGAGGAAGGCGGGGGCAGGGGTCAACAGACCCAGAGAAGGAAAGCAGCTTGCTGCAGGTCAGCCCAGAGCAAGAGCACAAGCCATGTCACTGGGTCTCCAGACGCGCTGGCAACAGCCACGAATGGGCGAGCACATCTGGGTGCCACGAACAGGGCTCAGGGCCTTGTACGCATATCTCATCGGCTTTCACGTGAACTTTTAACCCTCTCGGGTAAAGGGTTTTTCTCCAAACCCATTTTGTGGATAAAAGAGCTGAGTTTCAGAGAGGTGAAGTAACTTGGCTAAGGTCACACAGCCAGCAGGCAGGGCTGGGACTGAAGCTTAGCCCACGCTCTAAAGCAACACGTCTCGAACTGTGACGTGCGTGAGAATCACTGAGGGATCTCGCTCACATGGAGACCCGGATTCAGCAGGTTTGGGGTGGGGCAAACACCCTGCATTCCTAATGAGCTCCCCTGCAGATGGCACTTTGAGTGACCCCCATGCCTCACTAGTGTTTCTAAAATGCACCCCAGCAGATGAGCTCCCACACATGATTTCACGGGCCTTTTATCTCTAAAGCCAGGCTGGGTGGGCAGCCGGCACTCCTGGTCCCAGAAGACCGAGCACAGACCCCCGTGTGCAGCTGGCAGCTGGCGTGGCAGACAGAATCCACTGCCCACACTGACGTGCCTCCCAGCCACAGCAGGAAAACCTGGCTCTGCCCGCTGCGGTGTTGACAGTGCAGAAAAGCTTTGCCCTTCAGCTGCTCGGGCTGACTGGGGTGAGTGGATGACGACAGGTGATGTGCTTCTTAAGACACCCCAGACACCCCACATTCGCTGCGACTCAGCCCAGGGGGAGGGAGCACGCAGCTTCACTGAGAACTGGTCCACCAAGTTGTGGGCTATGAAATTTCAACACCTGCTTCCCAGGCACAGTCCCCTCCTCGGATCAGGATCTGCCCACAGGAGTAAGGTTTCGGCAGGATGGGTGTTTCAGGTGGAGGACCAGCGTAAGCGAAGTGGGGCAGCAGGAAGGCCAGGGCGTAGCTGGCAGCCACCGAGAAGTGTTCACACCTACTATGGGTCGGGGGCTGTTAGATGTCATGTCCTTTAACCCTCGCTGTCCCCCAACCTACCACTCAGCAAAGGAGCTCACTCAGTGGGCTGTTAAGCTACACAGAAACCCCCTCCCCATTTCACAGGTGGGAAAACGAAGGCCAAGGGCACAGAGACAACTCGAGCCAGGGCCAAGACGGCCTCAATCACTTAGAGCCACCCTGCCCGCCCTGACCCAACAGCTCACAAAACTCCCAAATGTCTCCCTCTTAAAGTGCTGGATAAGAGAAAGTAGGGGAGGGACATTTACTGGTCACCTTCTGGGTGGTGTCCACCCTATTCGGCATTCATACACACATAAAATACAACATCCCACTCAACCCTTTCCTAAGCATCATCCCCATTTTGCAGATGAGGAAACAGAGACTCGGAGGCAACTGGATTCCCCTGTCCCTCCATCCTCCTCAGCCTCTTGAAACCCTTATCATCCTCTGCTCAAGACTCCTCTCAAATGCCACATCTTCCCCAAGACCCCAAAGCCACTTCAATTGTTTCCCTCTTTAAGCTCCAGCTGGAAGCAACTTGACCGTGATAGCTCACCATGCATGGCTCTCACCCACGGAGCCACCTATGATGCCAGGGACACAGAGGGACCACCCTCCACCTTCTCCACCTCTAAGAAGTGCTCAGGCCCAGCCAAAGATCCACTCGTGGCCCCCAGCAACCTCTCGCTCTCTCCCACTCCCACCGGCAGACACCCTTCGACAATCTTCTCGTGCCTGTGCCAGCCTCTCATAGCACTCACCATCCACGATGCTCATGGCAGCCTCCCAAGCAGGCGGGATAGATAATGACGGTGGGGATGACGATAATAGTGCAAGCAGAGCAGCCAACACGGTCTGAGTGCTTACGAAGTGCCAGGCACCATTCTCAGGGGTTTCACATGCATAATCTCATTTACATGAGTTCCTCAGTAACCGCTAGGTGTGATTATTATCCCCATGCTACTGATGAAGCTCAAGCCCAAAACCATTACCCCAGTTCACACAGCCAGGAAAGTGGGGCTGTTTCTACTTCACAGGAGAAAACTGACCCTCAGGGAATCGCCCAAAGCGAAGGCTGAAGGGACCAGAACTCGCCTCGTCCAAACCTCTGAGTGTACAGATAAGGAAACTGAGGCCCAGCGTCACACAGGGAGCGGGTGACAGAGTGCTCTCCACTCCGCCAGCCCAGACTGGAGCTCCCAAGGAAGGGTCGTGAGTCCGGGCCCCGGCTCTGCCTCCCCCAGCGTCTGCCTCTGTCTCTCAAGGAGACAGAGTGTGGGTACAACACACCCCAGGGACACTCAAGAAAAACCACTCTGCTCCCACACTGTCTGACAGTCATGTGACCAGCCCCCAACACAGGCCAGTTCTGGCTGGGCAGACCTCAGGGCACATCCCCTGGACATTCCAATCCCTCTGGTGACCAGTGCTCAAAGCCTCCCACTTCCTGGAGCCCTGAACTGAATGTGAAAATGGATCCCAGGGAGGGAGGGGCCCCCCGCTGTAACCCCCTGGTGTGATCCACCAGGCATGATCCACCACATGGGAGCAAGGCGGGGGACTGGACAAGGGCAAGGCAGAGCTGGAGGGCCTCTGTGCCAGGGCGAGGACAAGCGGGGCTCAGACTGAGGAATCCACAAATTGGGAAATGGACGTGTGTGTGGGCAGCACAGCAAAGCCCTCCAGCAACCACCTCGGGAGGGCTCAGGCACTCTGTGTCCTGGCCTGTGGGAGCATGGGGGGCACACGGGTGAGATGCCTGTTCCAGCGGGGAAGAGGCACAGAGGGCGGGGGCGCCATTAAACAAGTCATTAGAGGAGCTGGGTCTCAAACGGGGGCTCCAGGCCTTGTACCAGGCCAGAGAAGCGGTTACGATGACTACCACCAGGCTCACTCTGTACTCCCTGCGCCTACAACCCACCCACATTTGATAAGGAGTCAAATACTTGCTGTATGGATTTGCTGAACAAATAAATACATGATGAATGATGAGTGAATGAATGAATGAATTCTAAGTACAACCACTTCTCAGCCCTCCCACTTGCCCCTTCCCCAGCCAGGAACATCCTCGTCTCCACAGCCCCAGTCTGGGGGCTCCCTGGAGCTGAGTTCCCAGCACAGGCTCTCTGCTCAGGCCCATCCACCCCTCCAAAGCCTCTCTAGGGAGAGGCCAGGCCAGGCCAGGGGGAGGGACGGCCAGGGCAGGAAGCAGGCAGGGGGAAGGGGAAGCTTTTCTCTCCTATTTCCCATAGCCCTCCCGCCAGGGAGGGAGGCTGGGATGCCAGACAATGAGCATAGAGAGAGGAAATGACAGCACAAAGGACACTGGGATCTGGGGCCCCAGCCACCAATTTAGCAGAAGGAGCACACATGTGAGGCCAGCGGCTAGGAGGGGGAGGTGACAGCCAGATGTGGTCTCCCTGCATTCCTTAGGAGCCTCTGCTGTGACCACGTGATAGATGAGAAGTCTCAGCAGGCCACTAGGGGGATGGGATAGGCAACTTCAAAGTCAGCCCCCACTCCCAGCCAACACTCAGGCCAGTGTAGTCCCTCCCCCATCAGCGCATGATGACACACAAACCCACAGGAAAGGGGCTGACAAAGCCTGGCTTACTGAGGGACCACGGAAAGCCGAGCTGAAGTCACTGGCAGAGGGACTGACTCACAGATTTTTCACTTCCTGTACAATCAGAGAAAGAGGCTCCGGGACTCCAGCTTCAAGGGAAAGTGGGTGCAGCCCCAAAGAAATGATCGAGGCTACAGGGGCAGCTCTGGGGCTTCTGAGGAGAAAGTCCTGGGTAGCGAGACACTGGGTTCATATCCTGCGCCCCCCAACCACTGCCCAGCTGTGTAACCTTGGTCAAGTCAACTACCCTCTCTGGGCCTCAGTTTCCTCATCTGTGAGATGGGAACATGCCACCCCTTTTGAAGGCAGTTGTGACAATTCCATGAGGGGTCAAACACCCAGCCCACCCCTGGCACAGAGCAGACAATCTCTGTGGCCCGCTTTGAAGTGCAGAGTGCTGTGGCTGACTCCAGAGGCCAGACCTCCGAGAGCTGGGAGGGGGCATCTCAGGACTGGTCCACACCTTTCCAGGAAAGGCGAGCGGAGGCACACCCAGGCCAGCTCACTCAGGTGATGGGAAGCAAGCTCAGGTGAGGCTGGGCCGGAGCCAGTAGTGGAAAATTTGAGTTTAGGCCAAGCGTGGGCCTGGCCTCTGGTGGAGGGCAGGCGGGTGGAGGCCACGGGGAGCTCACCCCACTGCAGCGCAGCTGGGTGCGGGCTGCCAGCGGGCAGCCAGGGAGCGTGCTGTGCAGGAGCCGGTCAGCTGCCTGTCTCCCTGGGCTCTGTGCTGCACGGAGGTACCACACCCCTCCCCCAGCCTCGCCCGTGCCCTGACTGGTAGGTTCTTCTCTAGACGAATCTGAGCTGGAGGAAGCAGCTGCCACCAGCACAGAGGCAGGGCAGGGGGCCCTTCCTTCAGTGCAGTGTCAAGGAAGTGGACGGGCAACAGATCAGAGTGGGTGCTTGGGGCGGGCCCGAGCTGCTGGCGAAGATGGGGAGCCTCACTCCCTTAGCTTCTGCTGAGCTTAAAAGTCACCACTGAGTCAACTTCCTCATTCCACACCACCCCCATGTTCTACTATCACAAACGATTCTCATCTGTGGCAGAAAAAGGTAACACAGATGAACAAAACAGGACAGTGGGATGGGAGTGGGGCTGGGCGTACACGAGAACCCACTCCTCCAAGGGCGTCCTACTCCCGGGCGGCTAAACAGCTGGCTGTGGGGGAGAGTGGAGTCTGCACCTCTGACTGTCCCCCCATCATTTGCTTTACTGTGAGTATCTTTCCTCTCCAGTAAAAGGAAGCCTGGGTCCCCCAGTCCACGAGCGAGGAGACCCCCCATGCCCTCAATCCCACTCTAACGGGAACCTGCCAGCCCAGCCTCACCCGCCCTCACCATACGCCTCCCCATGGATGCTGGTGCCAACTGTACCGAGCCCCTGATCCCGGGGAAGGGATGCCCATCAGAGGCCCAGCTGCCCAGCTGTACTGCACTGCTCAGAAGGAAACACAAATTAAATGCCAACTGATTGTCTCCGCAGAGGAGGTATTAATTTAATGTGAACACTTAACCAGGGCAGCTGATTCCATTACAGGCGGCAGTAATAGCCAGGGCAGGCCAGAGCACAGGCTGTAAGCCGGTGATGGGACGGGGCTGAGCAGCCACCATATCATGTGTGCCCTTCTGCCCAGCATGCTGCCACTGCACAGACACACAGACATACAGACACACACACAGAAACACATAGACACACACGCAGACACACACACATACAGACACACACACACACAACACACACTCATAGACACAGACAGACAGAAACACACAGATACACACAGACACACAGATACACACAGACACACACACGACATACACAGACACAAACAGACACACACAGACACACACACAGACACACACACATTCATACACAGACACACACGCACAGACACACACACATACAGACACACATAGACACACATGCACAGACACACACAGACACACACACAACACACACACACACAACACACACACACATAGACAGACACACAGAAACACACAGATACACAGACATACACACGACATACACAGACATACAGACACACACACACAAACACACAAACAGACACACACACACAGACACACACATTCATACACAAACCCACACATACAGACATAGACACACACACACACACACACACACACACGCACACACACACACACATACACACAGACGCCTGCTCTCAGCCCCCTCTGGTGATCCCAGTAGATGAAGTCTGTGTGAGGCCACTCGGGATGGGCGGGGGTCTGATGTCCATAGGGAAGCACCCCGTTGAGGAGAGGGTTCTGGGCTAGGAGGAGGCAGAAGATCCTCATTCGAGGCCTGGCTCTGTCATTAACTCACTGCATGACCCCAGCAAGTCCTTTCTCTGCCCAGGCCTCAGTCTCCCCATCTGCCTCCTCCGGATACGACATCCGCAATGCCGTTTGCAGACCCCTGGATGCAGTCCTTCCTTGCAGCCCGGGAAGAGGCCTCAGGGACATCGGCTCCATCCAGAGTAGTTCTGGATGATGGTGCCAGGCCTGTGACTGTTGCCCTCGGCACCAATCACTCACAGTAAGGAGTGGGGTGGCAGCACATATTGGTTCATGTGTCCACTCATTCATTCCATAATCATTCCTGAGGGTTTGCCACGTGCACTTGAGCCTCATAAAATAAATAGTTACAGGAGTCTCTACCAACCCCACAGGGAAAGGCAGGCAAGCTGAGAAAACTGTCACCTCACAGGGGCCGCTTGCCAGGAAGTAAAAACCTCAGTTTCCTTCTCTGCAAAGTGGGGCAGCACTCCTGCTTGCAGGGTTCATGGACAAACTAAATGAGCTCACGTGCAGGTGTGCAGGCACCCCTGATGCATAACGGCCATTTTTATCACTGGTATCACTCTGCCCACGCTGGCCTTAGGGAAGCGAGGGGCAGGTGGGCGGGTGAGGCCCAGGATACCTAAGCAGGGATACCTCCCCTTCCTGCCCTGACCCTCTGGAGGTCTGAAAGCAACTGAGAGATGGCACTGAAATTCAGTTTTAACAAATTTTCCCAGCAAGAAGGTGAAAGCAAGCCCTGTCCCTGGTCTGTGGGGATAAGCTGCATGGGATGGTCCTACTCTCCCTACCTGTTCCTCTATGACCAAGGGTCCCCTCTGCAGGGCAGCTGGCTGGCCTCTGGGCACTCTGGGAGGAGCCGAGGAGACATGAGGCCTGGAGAGAGGTGGGAAGGAGAGCCTGGCAAGCCCCTAACTGGACCCCATTCCACAGGCCCACACAGCTTCAGGCAGCAGGGCAGTCTGTAGCATACAGGAAGCCCTATATTCGGTCTTATCTCTGCCCTAACCTGCCGTGTGACCTTGGGCAAGTCCCGTTTCCTCCTCTAGTATCGCTTCCCGTTCTTAATGCAATGGTGTCGAAATGAATAAATTCTAAGGACTCAGCCACCAGGCCAGAAAACGATGTCCACGGTCCCTGAACAAACACCCCATGCTGACCACAAAGCTATCTAATAAACCCCAGCCTCACAGCCAGCAGGGACATCAGTCTCCGTGTTCAAACTGACGTGTGTAGGGAAGGGCAGGGGCTCTGGAGCCAGAGGGGTCTTGGGATCGAACCCCAGCTACACATCTCACAACTCTGTGACGTGGAACAAGCTACTGACCTCTGAACCGTGGAAAAAAACCCGACTTATAGAAGTTTTTTTTTTTTTTTTCAAATATTTGATGAACTCATGTTTGACAGGTGCCTAGAACAGTACCTGGCATATCCATGAGCATGCAGCCAGGGTCATCACCCTCATCCTCATGAAAGACGGTCAGAGAGGTCCAAACAGACTGAGAGAGTGGTCCCAGACCACACTGCCAGTGACAAGGCCAGACCTGAACCAAGGATTGGCTTACCCCAAAGCCACTATGTTGCCATAATAATCATGTTGATGTTGATAATCATAACAGCTAGATACCACTGGTGACCAGGGACACATAGGAATGGGGGTGGCAGAGAGAAAGAAGACAGATGCTGACAAGGCCAATTCCTCTACCAGAAAAACCCAGTAAATGTGCTGCTTCTACCCTCTATGGCCCCAGATGCGCCCCAAGAATGAATGGCATGTGCCTAGCCCTGTGAGGCCTATTCTGACAAGAGTCATCATGACAGCAGGTGAGACCAAGACAGGAGAGATCCCACCCGTCAGAGCCCAGCCCATCTTGTGGTGTCACTCTGAGGAGCACAGAGCATGTAAGGGCACTCTCCCAGGCCCAGAGACGCCCCTGGTCACCTGCCCCAAAGCCAATCTGAGGTTTTGGCTGTTCATGTGAGTCACTGTTCCAATTACCCAGTGTTCATATTTGCCCTGGTTCCCAGCGTCACTGTGAATTTGGTGTCATTTATTGAAAACACCTTTGGAGATGTGGCAGCTCTGCAGACGCACCTAGGAGCTGTATGCTGGGCAGTGTCCTCCCTTAGTCCTCTGTCTAGAAACCACACCCTGAGTGAGCACTGCCCCCTGCCCAAAACCAGGCCACTATGAGAAGAAAAGTGACTCAATGAGCATCTCATGGCAAGAAAGACTCTGCATCCCAAATTGCAGGCCACCATGAGGTTTCTGGGGCACCAATTCCAACCTCTTCCAGATTTGCTATACTTTCATCACCTCCTCCAGGGAGCCCTTTGCGATTTCCCCAGGATGAGTTGCTATACCCATCCTGGCATTTCCAGTCCTGACACTTGCCCTCCTCATGGCATCCAGGGTGTTGTAAATTATTTCTTCTCCGCCTCTCTCACGAGACTCTGCTCTCTCAAGAGAAAGGAGAGAATTTGCATTTATTGTTAAACATTTATTATGTCACTTTACTCTCACCATAGCTCTGTGAGACAGGTGTTTTCATTCCCACCTTACAGATGAGAAAATTGAGGCTCAGGTGAAATGACTTGTTCCATGTCAAGCCCACCTGACTCCCAAGCCTGAGAGCAGCCTCTCATAAGAGTACCTCACCAGCTCTACCATGCCCCCAGCACAACGCTCAGGAAACAGCCCCAAATGACCAGGCCAGGTTCGAATGCACAGGTGTGTGCCCACAGGCCACACCCAGTAACCTGGAAAAGAGCGACTTAGCCAGAGTATTTGCTTAGGGCCCTAGAACCCAGGCAGACAAAAGCCTTTGCATTCCACCTCCACTGGCCACAGCGGATCTGCCAGCAGCCCAAACACCATCCCACCCCTACAACCAGCTGGGGCTAGCTCACGACAAGCCAAAAAGGCAATGGGTTAGGAGTCAGACCAAACTGGGTTCAAATCCCAACATTATGGGCCATGTGCTTCTGAGCAAATGATTTCCTGGCCCTGCGTCTCCCTATTTGGTCAGCATAAAATAGGGGTTATAAAGGTCTCCTCCTCAGACGGGCTGCTCCCGTCTGAAAGAGAGGACAGACCCAGGCTCTGAATAAATGGAAGCTTCCCTGTTGCGAACTAGCTCTAAGGTCTGAGCTAGCACCCCTGTCTCTCTGGGTCTCAGTTTCCTCATCTGTAAAGTGGTCTCTGTTTCTTTCTGTTTTGTTCTATGGAATTCACAGTGGGCGAAGGCCGCAGTTTGCCATCGGGACCCCAGGCACTGAATGCAAGGTCCCACACCGTCCGCATCTGACTGGGATGGTGGGAGGGGCAGGTGGGTGCCTCTGGCCAAACACTTAATCTCCTAATCTCCCATGCTCTAGGTTCCTGTCTTGAAGGTGGGGGCTCATGGAAGCACCTCCTTGTGGGGCTGGTATATTAAACGAATCAGGATGTGTTAGCACTTAGCACAGAGCCCAGCTCCTAGTAAACATACAATAGATGGATGCTATATGAGCCACAAACACGGTCTTTATGATGTCCTTCCCGCCTTGGAGAATGAGAGATTTAGCTTGGGGTGGCAGCTGTGCTGAGTGGACTGGCCAGGGTCCCGGGCACCAGGCAGGATACCTGGGTGCTCAGCTATCAATGCCTGGTAACCCATGGGGACACCCAACAAAGACATATGGGAAGGCTTCTCATCTCCCACATGTCCGATGCAGTGCCACGTCCCAGGGCTGGCACAAGACCTGGCACTGAGGATGCCCCGGGGAGAGTCTGCCATAGCCTAATTCTGTCTGGTTATTGGCTTAGATTCCATCTTCTTTCCCCTAAGACAAACTTAACAATCATTTCCCAAGTGCCCACGCGGGAGCCAAGTGCTAGGTGCGCGGGAGTGGGTGAAGGGCATCCTCTTTCCACTGACGGAGGGGAGGGAAGCTCCGAGGCCCTCTCAGGCAGGACCTCCAGCCCCCAGCCTCGGGTCCTCATTCCCTCCAACCCAAAAGGGCAGGAATAGCTGGGCACCAGCTGGTGGGGGTGAAAGGGGGTGCTCACTCTGGGCTTTCAGGACTGGGGACCATCTTTACTTGGCTCACGAGTGAAGGAGCTACATCCGAGATGCCCCTGCCTGTTGGTACCCAGGGCAGGAGGGAGGAGAGCAGGACGCCACCACCACACTGAAAACAGTGCTTGCATCTGGAGAGAACCGCATGGCTAGGGGGCTGGAGGAGACTTGTCACTCTGTCCCTTTCTTTACCTTTTCTTTTTTAAATTGTAGTGAAATACTTATAATGTAAAATATACTCTAACCGTTTTAGAGTGTCTAGTTCAGTGGCATTAAGTACATTCGCATTGTTGTGCAACCATCACCACCATCCATCTCTCAAACCCTTCATCTTGAAAAACTGAAACTCTGCCCCCATTGAACACTAACTTCCCATCCCCCCTCCCTTAGACCACTGATCTAATGGGTCCTGCACTGTCACTCACAAATCCCAGGAATCTACACACTGCAGAGAACTTCTCAGTACACACATATTTGCATATTTGTCCAGTTATCTCTGTAGAGTGGGTTGCTGGGTCAAGGATGTGAACTCAGAAAAGGCTCTCTGCCACTCTAAAGTGTCATGTGTGACAAAGCTGTGCTCTTGAGGGGTTCACAGCAGCCGGAGCCTAGACAGCTGCCCAGGGAGCCAAGGAAAAGCAGGGACCCTGGGTCGTCACCCCAGCTCCTGCGAAAACACTGATTTGTGTCTCAGTTTCCCTACTAGTCTAAAGGTTTAGGTGGAGGAAGACCCCACCACGAGTACTGCCCTTCTATACTGTCTCCTCTGCCTTAACCCAAGGAGCGAGGGCTGAGAGATCGGGCTCATCCACAGAAAGGGACCATACCTGTTTTCTGAAAGGGTAGAGGTTCCCACCTGGTGTGCAATGAGCCCTGGCGCATGGCCACATGCTAGGGTGGGGTGAGACAAAAAAGAATCCCCCATGGTGCCTCCAGCCCAGGGGGGATCATACCGCCAGGGCCTTTGCACGTGCTATATATTCTGCCCAGAAGGTCCATCCTTTATGCCTGCTTTGTCACTTCTGTCTCTCCTCCTCATCATATGCCAACTTCAAAGCCCAGCTTATAGAACCTTTTTCCACAAATCCTTCCCCAATCCATGGTCAAGGTCAGGTGCCCCTCTTCTGTTGCTTGCTGACAAGGTTATCTGTTCACCTGTTTGTCTTCCCTGCTTAACTCAGCTCTTGGAAGATCAGGCCCATCTCTGGCTCCCAGCTGCTACTCCAGCATGGAGCTTGGTCCACAGGCACCAAATAAATGTGTACTGGATAAAGGGTCCATTGAGAATCAACTCCAGGGCCTTCCTTAGGAGATCCAATCTAGAGTCAGCACAGCGCTGACTCATTGTGTGGCCTTGGACATGACTTCCTTGTCTGCCCCTCCCCAAGAACCTCAGTTTCCCCCAACAACCTCCACAGTCCCTGCCAGCTCTGCTCCTCTCCTCCAATGATCATCTTCACTCACCTCCATGCCTGGGCTTACCTCACTCACATGGGACAGATGACAGGAAGGTTGGTGCTCATAGCTCTCCATTGCTGGACTTTGCCTTTCTCTCCAGGCCTCTCAAGACCCCAGAGACCTCTCTCTACCAAACCCCATCACTACTGTCAGCCAGCAATCAGCCCTACAGGGCTCCTCCAGCTCTTACTTGAGTCCAGAAACCAGCAGGGGTCTGGGCACCCAGGCCAAGAACCAGAAGGCCCAGGGGGTCCGTGCCCAGGAGGCTAGGGTAGGGGCCCCACCCAGATCTATGTTTACAGCTTTGAGGAAAAATAGCAACTCCCAAGTCTATTTTGGAAACATAATGTGCACTTTGGCTCTCTCCGTTGTTTATTCCAAGTGACCATGCCCGCAGGTGAAGGCAAGGCACTGCGGGTCTGCCGCTCGATCTAATCCCTCCATCAAAGCCACGCCGCTCACTCACTCAGGGCGCCCTTGTTTGCCGGAGTCCCTGGGCCAACTGCCTCGTCTTCCAAGTTTCCCTCATCATCGGCAGCCTGGCAAAGCCCACCTGGCAGGAGTTGGCGCATCCCGTCCTGGGTGGGTTTAAACTAAGGCTCTGCAGCCTTGAGCAAGTCACTCTCTGGGTTTCGGTCTCCTCGTCTGTGAGATGGGGAAGAAGGGTCCCTGTCGGGATGAAATGAGGATCTGCAAGCACAATCAGGCTTCATGTGTTGTGGGGGGCAGCGGGGCAGGAATCGTAGAACATGGGATCCCAGGCTGTCAGACGGGGAAGCTCAGAAGTCCAGGCCATGTGTAATGGAGATGTCTGACACTCAGAGAGCTGAAGGGACATGCCCAAGGTCACGCAGGCAGCAGCAGAGCAGGGGCTGGAACCAGAGCCCGTGTGCTTGCTACCCCGTCGCCAGTAAAGAGGACATTCCTGAGTAATCACCAGGGAGGAAGGAGAGAAGAGTGACAAGGACCCAGGACACCAATTAATCACACATGGGTTTGTGCAACTGAGGATGGGTCGTGGTGGGTACAGCCTGTACGTGCACCGACCTAATTGTCATAACTGGCTGGGAAGGCTCCAGGCACAGCTGAAACAGGTAACTAAACTGCAATTACCTGCACCAAGAGACGGATTAGTGACTAAACACAGCTCAAGGGGACAGACTCATTACTTAATACCAGCCTCCTGTTGTCATGCAGCTCCTGACATTCAGCTTGATGTGAACCAGTGGGGCAGGTGCTGGGGTGTCCCCCAGAACACACATGCACACGCGCGCATGCACACGTGCACACGTGCACACAGACACACACACACTCACATACACAAATGTTTCTCTCACCCATTCACGGAGCTGGGGTACCCGACTCAGAGGGGAGAAAAGCCAGTTCCCTACAGAGAGGAGGGGGAATGAAATGGAGGGGACACCCAGAGAACCTTCCGTGACAGTAAAGCCCCTGGAAGAGTACTTTATTGGAGCCTCTCTTTCCCTCACCCCCATTCTGCCGACGGGGAAACGGAGGTTGAGGAGGAGAGATTACTAGTCAGGGCCGCAGAATCATAATAGTTAACATTAGAAAGTGTTAGGCAGCATTTAATCTTCACAGCAACTTTATGAGATGGGTACTAACATCATACCCATTTTACAGACAAGGAAACTGAGGCCTGGGGAGGTGAAGCAACTTGTGCAAGGTCACAGAGCTTGAAAGTGGTAGGGCCAGGACTCGAATCCAGGCAGCCCAGCAGCAGAGCCCAAGCTCAGAACCACTAGCCTCACCTGCCTCCTTGTGGGATGGCAGATGCTGGATGAGAACATGGGGCTCTCTAATACCAAAGCCGGGGCTCCTTTCTCTGTGCCAGGTGGCCTCAAAAGGAGAGGGAGAAGGTCAGGGAGCATGTACCTCAGCCTGTTGGGGGTCAAGGTAGACTCCAAGTTGCATGACCCCCAAGAGCAAAGTGCAGAGGCCCCCACCTTGTGCTTCCAGGCTAGGCCCCTCTCAGCCCTGGCTGTGGCCCCTGAAATGAAGTCCCCCCTCAGTTTGGGCCAGCCACTGGGGCTCTCAGATGGGCAGGGAGTCCTTCGAACTCTAGAAATCATCCTGATGAGTCCCCCAAGCTGCACCAATCCTGCCAGGTGCCCAGCTCAGGGGGAGGCAGAGAGTCAGCAACCCCCAGCCCTGACGAGGGAGCAGCACAAACCTGATTACGGCTTCTCTTCCCACTGAGGTTGATCCTCCAGCCACATAATCCCTTGCCTGGACTCAGCAAGGAGCCAAAAACAAGATGGTCCAAGACAGGCAGAGAAGGAGCAGCCTGGGGGATTCAACCATGCCCTGCCCCTTATCCACTCTTATATCACCTAAACACTTCGATGTCAAACAGACAGACTCAAGTACTTCCCAGCCGGTGACCTGGTAAAAGTGACATTACCTCTGTGAGCCTCAGTTTCCTCACCTATAAGATAGAGATAATAACAATACCTGCCTCACTGAGGCTTGTACAAGATGGTGAACACTGAGCATCTAACATTATTTTGCTCATCTTAGCAAGTAGGCCCACACTTCCGGTTGCTTGGCGAGGTGGGGGCAGGGTGATGTTCCCGGGTGGGGGGTCCTGGGCTTGGCTGAGGTGTGCCATTTCTTTCCTCGGAGGCTTCATCCTCTGGACTCCCTCTTCCCCTTACTGGGACTAGGGTGCTGTCTGGAATCAGAGTCTCCAAGTGTCCACCACATAGTAGGCCCTCAACTGGTATGTATTGGATGAATGAACTTGTGAGCTGGAGCCATGGCATGGGTGGAGCAGTGAGTAGGGGCTGGGTACAAGTCCCACTCTGTCTATACTGACTCACCGTGTGACCCTGGGCTTGTCCCTGTACCTCTGAGACCCATTGCACAAGGAAGCTCTCGCTACTCCTGGGAACTCAGGCTCTCCCTCCTCTTGCCTCTGGGAGACAGTAGGCCAGCCACCCCCAGGGCAGCCCGCCCAGTGGAGGGCCCTTCCCCAAATTGCCTTCCCTGCTCAGGACAGATAGCCAGATCCACGCCCACCCAAGTAGGCCCACAAAGGCCTCCTTCTGGTGACTTCGCCTTGGGACAGATGGAACTCCTTGTGGCATCTGTCAAGTCAGATGGCTGGTTGGCCTGAGGGGCCAGGACACCAGCTGCGAATCTAGCCCCAACAGGCAGAACTGCTTAACCCCTTCCTGCCCCAGCCAAAGGAGTTAATGTCCCCTTGGCCATTTATCCACGATTATACACTCAGGCCTCCTGTCCTCGACCCTTGGAAGTGAGGGGCCACTCCATAGCCAAAAGGGAGTCAGGGTACTATGAGGTGAGAAGGAACCAGGGGCCATGTGGGAGTAGAGGAGGCCACTGCCCAGCTTTGAGGAATGCTAGGAATCTGCCCAACCAGAGGACCAGCAGAGGAGGGCACTGATTCTGGGCTGGGGAGCCCTGTGGAGCCAGGTGGAGCCAGATGCTTTGCTTCCTGGACACTGTCTGGAGCCACCTTTATTGGGCTGGAAAACCCAGTCCCTGGTCAAACCTTGGAAACAGCACTGCCCTGTGAAAGAGAAGACTCAACTCCACCAGGCTGCTCGAATGGCTGTAAGACATGCTACTCGACCTCTCTGGGTCTCAGTTTCTCCATCAGGAAAGGTGGGACAGGGGTGATCCCTGGACTCCAGGGGCCACTTCTGCCTCAGAGGGTTCCATGACTCCAGGAGACAGAACGTGCCTCCCTCCCAGGGATTTGGATTCTAAAGGGACCGATCGGCCAGATTCTTTCTATGCAGAGCATGCCCCAACCGGTGCGTGTGAGTCAAGAGGGATTCAGGCGGGAAGAGCGTAAGCCTTAGGGGTGGAGGGGGCGGTGTTTCCTTGAGAACTCGGGAAGGGTCATCACCAGGCAGCTGATGTCCATCCACGCTTCTACTGTGTGAAAGGCTAAATGGGTAGAATGCAGCATATGGGATCAGGGCTACAGACCAGAAAGCATTTCCCAAAGGAAAAGGCTACCACACTGGAAGGCATATCTAGGGAAAGACTATGGAGCATCATTCTGAGGTAGTAAGATCTTTAAGTGGGATCTGAAGTGGTCCTAGCCTCAAGGTGAGGAAGGAACAAATAATATCTAGTGACCCCCGAAGGATAGCAAGCTGGTGTCCACAAATAACAGTAAAGCAGGGCCTCAGAGTCTCTGCACTCGGGTGTCCAGCCAACCTGACATTCCGAACGGACAAGTGCGTCACCTCAGGGCAGAGCACGGCCAAGCTCAGCCCCAATCTGGGTCCTACGTGCTGGTCCAGCCAGCATCTCTGAATGTCCCTCAGGACAAAGCCTGCAGAGGACTCCAGAAAAGCTAAGAACACATCAAAATAGCCAAGGAGGGAAGGGCTGGGCCAAAGGCTGCCAGCCAGGAGATGAGCTATCTATTAGCACAGCAGAGAGACAAGAACATAGGGGTGGGGTCCACAGATCTGGCCGTGAGTCTTGGCTAACTGCGTAAACTTGGGCAAGTCACTGCTCCTCTCTGAAAAAACCTGTGTGTTGGGACAGAAACGAAACCATCTCTAAGGCCTCTTCCAGCTCCTATTGAACAGTCATTTGGTAAGCTTCCTAGCGACACGAGTGTGCCTTCCTAGTCCTTGCAGTAACATCGCCAAGGTCCAAGCATAGTCCTGAGCATGGGGGGTCCTGAATATGATGGATGGATAAATGAATGGATGAATAGACGGACAGACGGACAGACTGGCGGACGGGTGGGTGAGGGGGTAGGTGGATGGATGGATGAACGGATAGACAGACAGATGGGTGAATAATCAAGTGAGGTAATTCCTGAAAAAGAGCAAAAGGTCCTAAGTGACCCCTGGAATGACCCCTTACACTCACCTAAAAGGCCTCCCTAGAATTCCTTCCTCATGACTGCAGGAAGGAATTCTAGGGAGGCCTCATGATTGGATCTTTCAGTGTCCTATCCCTTCTTATAACCTGTACATACATGTGCACGACAGTTGTGTGCTCATGTATACAACACACGCTCCAAGCATAGAGACCCAACTCTGAATCCCGAGAATAGAAATGAAAGCTATGGATCCCTGAAGCCATGAGATTGACATGCTCTGGCCTCTCCCCAGGGCACCTCGGATTTCTGAAGTACAGTGGTGGAACCCCGTGGGGATCTTTGAAGCCAGAGAGATCTAATTCACACGCCAGCTCTGCCACTTTCTAGCTATGGCAGAAGCCATTTCAGCTGCCGAATCTGTGTCCTCATCAGAGGGTATGACCACAGCCACTCTTCATGGTGTCTAGAGAACACATCCATGGAGTCTGAGCGGCACTGGTCACATGGGATGCTCTCAGGAAACGGTGAGATGAGAATCATGGGATTAGGAGATCCTTCTTTCTTCTTGGAGTTGCTGAGGAAGAGCCAAACCTTCCAGGTCTCCCGTGTTTGGGCGCCACAATCCCTTCCACTTCATTCCCACCTTGGGGGGTGATGTGCCTGGACATAAACTGGGCAGAAGCCACAAAGCCGCCTTTGTCTCAGAGATGAAACCCTAAACCGGCTGCCCTGACGTCAACCCTGGAAAAACAATGCCAAGACGGCCTGCAGCATCACCTCTCTGCCAAGGTCTGGGAGAGCAGCATTTCACCCACAAGGCCTCACAGAGGCAGTCTGTGGGCTGGACAAGAACCCGGAAGCCATCTTCCCCTCACCTTACGGAGGTCCAGAAGGAAGAATAGCTGTCCTGCTGCCTGCTGAGGGGCGAGGCGGGACTTGAACTTTCAACTCTTCAAATCTCAGCCCAAGGGCCAGGGCCAACGCCAGGAAAGTGTGGCCCATTTCTTGGCCTGGGAGACTGAGTCCATCAGTGTGACAGGAAGGACTCTAGAAGAGTACTGGAATCCCAGCGCTGCCTCTGACTCACGGTGAGATCTCAGGCCAGGGATGTGACCTCCTGAGACAGCTTCCATGTCCCCACAAGGAGATGGGGCCAAGGACAGACCCTCCCCCACCATTCAAGACCACCCTCCAACAAGTAAGCTCCAAGTGACACACTCTGCTGGACACGGTCTTGAAGACTAGGTCTTGTCCGCCCAGTGACCCTGTGCTAACATCTGCTGGGGAGGAGAGGGGGTGTGACCTCCTCGCAGGTGGGGTAGACTGCCCCGCTAAGGAAAGGAAATGCCCTGAACACAAAAGGGCGGCCTGCACCCGGAAGGGGGAGGGAGTAGGTGGTTCTCACTGCACGGGCCTGAGGGCTAGGGAGGGCCAGGCTTGGGCAGGAGGGACAGACAGAGCAATGCCAGTTAAGGGGCCAGCACCCCACTTAGCACGAGGCATGCACCATTTCACTGAACCCTCATTACAACCTTGTGAGCGAAGGCTGCCATGCCCACAATTCGTATTATGGTCACAGGAGCCCAGGCAGCCTCACGCCAGAGTCGGAGCTTCCACCCACGTGAAGGCCAGATCACGGGTCAACAGGAAGAAAGAGCAAAGCAATCCCACGGATTTATCGTGCTGTGAGGCACAGAAAGGAACCACCTGTGAGCTGGGGGTCCCTGAACTCGGCATCAAGTTAATCCTGGCTCTGCCACTCAAGCTGGCTGAGCTTGGGCCTTAGTTTTCCCAATGTGATGATGTTTTTTACATGTTAGCATTTTCTTAGAAAGCAAGTATAAACCCATTGCGGTTTAATATTAAGATTTTCCATATGAAACTGTATTCAGATCCAGATGTACCCACTGTCAGGCCCCAGCCCCAGCCCGGGGACCCAGGAGACATGGTGTCTGTGGGGGTTGGAGCATCACCATTATGGTTCACTCAACTCCTACAGTCCGCAGACCTTCTAACTCCAGGGCTCGCCCCAGAGAAAAGGGAGCGGGAATGGCCCTCGCTGAACCAGGCCTCTCAACAGCCCTGGAGGGTCATCATCCCATATGATACAGGAGGAAATGGAGGCACAGAGCAATGACACAGCCAAGCATGTGGCTGGCAGCTGGGGACAGCAGATCAGTCAGCCAACACTCCAAGACCCCAAGGCTGGGCCAAGGCCAGGGAAGTGCCTTTTGTTATAAGGAGACAAACCCATGGTGACCTCAGATGACTCTTTTGTAGGCTGAGAGAGCCCTGTCTGAGCCCAGCACTGAGGACCTTAATGTCAGGCCAAGAGGCAGAGCCTGGCCCCTGTGGACTCTACTTGACAGGCTGTGAGTGACACCTTTGCAAAAGCTTCTTCTCTTCGAGGGCTCTGGCCTCTAGGAGTTTTCAAAACCCCTCCTTAAAAGACTAGCAGCCTCTGGAGGTATCTCTTAGCTCAAGGATTTCAAAGAAACCCTGTTCAGGGGACCTGGGTTCTAGCCCTGACTGGCTGTGTGACATCCAGGGAGCTGCTCTGCTTCTCTGGGCCTCAGTTTTCTTATCTGTAAAATGGTCATGAGTATATGAGTAGGGGAGCAGAGAAAAATATAAAACACTAAAAGACGAACCCTCAGAAGGTGTTTTTAAAAAGATAGAAAGTGCACCTATTCCTCTGAGATAATAGGGGAATGACATTGCCTGGAAGCAGGAGGATGGGTCATATCAGGGGTCCCCAGCTCCTGGGCCATGGACATCAGTGGCCTGTTAGGAACCAGGCTGCACAGCAGGAGGCGAGCGGCAGGAAAGCCAGTGAAGCTTCGTCTGTATCTGCAGCCGCTCGCCACTGCTAGCATCACCGCCTCAGCTCCACCTCAGATCATCAGGCATTAGAGTCTCATAGGGGCACCGGTCTCTGATGCCAAAAAGGTTGGAGACCACTGGGTTAAATGACTTCGGAGAGCACCTCAAACCCTTTAGGCCTGCTAGAGGTTAAGAGGAAATCAAAGTGTAAGGGAGAAGGGACAGGTAGGGTGGTCAGACCAGGGGAGGTAACGTGAAGAGGTAAGGTGAGCAGCCTAGCCTCCCAGCCCCCACTCCCCAACCTGTATCTAATCTTGAGGCCAGAGTTTAATGGGAGATGGGGGACCGAGTTCCCCCATAACTAGCATTGACCTCCACAACCTGGCAGTTATCCCTCTCACCAGGCAGCCTCCCCCGCCCTCCACCATGATGAACAAGAGGTAGTACAAATGGTCTGGGTGGCCAGAGGCAGAGTCCTGAGCCAGGATGCAGGGCATCACAGAGGCCCCCAGACACGTGCTCACACACATAGGCTCACAAAGCCCCAGCAGCAGACAAAGAACCCCCAACCGAGGCCAGGCATTGGGCAGAGAGGTGGGGGATAGGGCCCCCCTCACAGCCCTCCCCTGCCTCACATGGGGGACAGGAAGGAGGTGAGAAAGCCAGCCATACGGAGCAGAGCCCAAAACAAGAAAGAGGGAAGGAAAGAAATGAGAGAGGATATGGGATAGCAAACAGAACAAAGAGAGCCAAAAAGGCCACAAGGAGGGAGGGAGAACAAGAAGGGGAAGAGGAAAGAGCAGGCAGGCTGGGCTCCGTCTGCGTCCAGACTCAGGGGTGGGCATGAGGAGCAGGCTCTCGACGAGGCACCGCTTGGCAATCTCACCTCCAGGCCTTTGCACAAGGTGTTCTCTCTACCTGGGGCACACTTCCCCCTTCTCTCAAACCCTTACTGGACCTTCGAAACACAACTCCGGTGATGTCTTCTCCAGGAAGCCTTCCTTAACTGGACCTAAGCTGGCTCAGGTGCCTTCCAGAATCCCCGGCTCTCAGCAGGCACCACAGGGTCCCAGCAGGCCCCCACCCAGAGCTCCAAGGCTCTCCGGTCTTGTGGTCTCACCTTACGATAAGCTTTCCCCAAAGCCAGTCTCCCCACTGTACCCCAGATGGCATTCTGCCCATTGTCACAGCAGGCCACGGGCCTTGGGAAAATATACCAACCCTGCCCAGAGAGGAGCCTGTCTGCCTGGGAATTTCACAAGGTCCACTTGGACCAGCAGCTCTTCCCCTCCCCCAAGACAGTGAACAGGCGGCAGCCAGCCAAGAACCCTCTTAAATAACCCCAGTAATAAAAATGGCCAATTAAGAGGGCGGAAGGCAGTGTCTCCACTGCGGGGGCGTCTCTCCATAGAACAGCGGAATGAGCAGGGGTGCTGTGTGAACCGGCACATAGGAAGTCGGAGCACACAGGCCAGAGAGCCCCAAGCAAGCATCTCAGAGACAGCGTGGAGACAGCCCCTACCCAGCACGACCACGTGTTGGGGCTCCTGCCCAGGCCGGGGTCCCGGTGCCATCTGATTCCCGCCCCTGCTTCTCTCCTCAGAACCCCCAGCCTCATTTAATAATTGCCACAGCAGGCGCTGGTGTCTGAGCTGCATCGTCCCATTCACTTTCTCATGCAGTCCATGCAGTAAGACTGTCCCCATTTGACAGATAAGTAAACATGGCTCAGAGAAGCAAATGACTCTCTCAAGGTCACAGAGCTGATAAGCAGCGGAAAACACTCTTCCGCTTCCTTTCTCCCCAGCTTACAAATTCCACAAACGCTCTGCTCTAAGCTGTCTAGTGTTGCCGGTTTCTGTCCAACACCCCATCATAGCCTGTCTCAGAATCCGGAGGAAGTATGACTATAAAGGCGAGGGGAGGATGGGACGTCTCACGGAGCTTTGAGCAGCCCTAGGTTGCATGGGAAGTTGGACAAGAAACAGCAGCGTGGGTAGGGCCCAGGGCTTCCAATCATTTAGTCCCCGCTGCAGACAGTTGATAAAGTGCTTCCGCGGGCATCGCTTCATGTAATCTTCCAAATGGCTCTTTGAGGTCAGATTTATGACTCCCACGTTTCTGAGGATCAGAGCATGAACACCGCTGGCATCAGGCATGCCCCTCCCTGGGTGGGATCTGCAGCCTGATCTCCCAGGTTAAAATCTTGGCTTGATGCTTAGAGCCGTGCCTTGGCCCAGTTCCCTTCTTGTCTCTGTGGCTCAGTTTCAGCATCTCTGAAATGGGCTAATAATAGTACCCAACTATTATTATGAGGTTACATACATACAATGTAAATTGCTACGAATGGAGCCTGGCAAAGAATAAATGCCATATAATTGTTTAATGAATTAACAAATAAATACTTATTGTGCCCCTAGTGTGCACAGGCACTACTGGAACAAGTACTTGTCACATGGCATTGTCACATTTGCCTGTGTCCCCAGACTCTGAGCTCTTGAGGGAAGGGTCTGTGTCTGGTATGATGGGTGTCAAGGGAACAGAAACTTGGCTTCTCAGACCTCCACA
The DNA here is from genome assembly GCA_004027375.1 of Macroglossus sobrinus. NCBI lineage: Eukaryota > Metazoa > Chordata > Mammalia > Chiroptera > Pteropodidae > Macroglossus > Macroglossus sobrinus. The sequence goes on along the minus strand of PVKZ01000987.1, from coordinate 420,063 downwards.
CCCAGCAGGATCATCTTCCTCAGCAAGAGACACAGATGACTGGGACAAACCCCGGGCACTCTGGCAAAGTTCACGGCACCAAACAGAAGCGAAAGTTAGGGAGCCGGGACCAGGGCAGGGCAGAGGCCAATTTCTTTCCCACCACCAGAATGTGGGAAACTCTCTCCCACTTATCAGTTGTTGAGAAACCTTAGTCCCTCCGCAGGAGAGCTTAGATGTCTGCATGACAAAGAGAGCTCAAACTTAGAGAATGTGACCCACACCCAGCCCCAGCTTTGCTATGTGACTTCAGGCAAGTTACTTTTCCCCCTGAACCTTGGTTTCCGTTCTGCTGACTCACCTGAGGTTTAAAGCAGATCACATGGAAAGTGCGGGACAGGTAATTGTATGTGTTCCCTGGTCCGCATCCCCATTCCAGGCCCACCCGCCTAGGCATACAACCCTCTCTGGCTGACCAGGAACTGCCCGCTGCCCAGAGTGAGACCCCCATTAGGATCATCTCCAAAGAGGCGGGGGACTGAATGGTCTCGTATGGTGGCCTGAGGGCCTTATCTGTCCACCATTGCCAGTGATTCATTGGCTTTTCAGAAAGAATTACTGTAAAGTGACAGCAGGAAGTGTTCTCAGGGCAGCAGCCACCTCCTGCTCGGCCATACGCCATGGCAAGCAATATTGTGACAGGTGGTAGGGAGACACTGTGCCTCAGGCTGCCTCTGCACCCTGGACCAGCCTTCACCATCCTTCAGGTGACATAGAACAAGGCCAGCCTGCACCTCCCTCTGGGAAGAACACTGAACTTGGGGTCTGGAGATCGATCCAGACTGGCCTCACAGTGAGACCAGAGCCAAATTTCTTCACCTCTCTGAACCTGTCACCTGTAAAATGGGCATCATCAATTCCTACCTCTGGGGGTTTCTCTAAGAATTTTATTTAAAGAAGTCATCATAGAGCTTAGCACATGGTAGGTGCTCGATCAATAGCCTGTTAAGCCATAGCGATTTATTTTTAAACTTTTTCAAACTGTTTTCACACTCCATGGTGTCAATTGATCTTTTTCATCAACCCTGGGAAGCATAAGAAGCCTTACCCCCATTTTACAGAGCAACAGACTAAGGTACAAGAGATTCAATGGCACGTGCGGAATTCAGACCGCTCTGATAAAGTTAGAGAGAAGAGTCTTCACAGCGCACTGAGTAAGCCCCCCTTCCCACTGTCCCCACCCAAGTGGACAACAGGAAGCTCAGGTCACCCCACAGGCAAGCCAGGACCACGACCTGGACTCCACGGGGCTCTAGCTGCTGCACGCTGCCACCCAGGGGGCTCAGTCAGGCCATAGCTCTCTGAGGGAACCAGAGGCATTTACCAGATTTATCACAGGGTGACAACTACCCTCTCTTGTACCAGAAGCTGGAGTAAGAAACCACATCCTGCCCAGGAAACCAAGCACCAGTGCTCACTGAGGATGGGAGGGCACTGCCGTGGCAGGCAAGCAGCACCGTCAGAAATCACCAGTCTTCCGTCAGGCCATAATCTTCTGAGTACCTCATAGTCAGCAATGCCCAGAGGCTGCACAACCCCTAGATGCTGTCAGCAAGGGGCATGGACCACCCTCCCTCCAGGTTCCACCCTGGTTCTGGACTTCTGCCCACTCCACAAAGCCGGTACCACTCACTCCTTAGGGCACCCACCCTTCTGCCCTATGAAACCTTGCTGTGTAACTCTTTTTGAACTTCACCCTTTGCAAAGAACTGTAGCTGCGTGAGCCCATGGACCCCTTCCACAACCTTGGGACACAGAGTTCAGCATCCCCCTTCCCCAGATGAGGAAACTGAGGCTTGGAGAGGCACAGAGACTAGCCTGAGCTCCCCCAGCTTTTAACTCCCATGCCCACAGTCCAGCATCTGGCAGCAGGCAAGAGGTGCTCATTCAAACTTGTTGAACTGACGTGTCAAGACTGGAGGGCCAGTCTCCTGACTCCAAGTCCAAACGCTTCCCTCCACAAGTTGCAAGTCCCCAAATATAAATTCCATGTCAGTCATCCATGTCATCTGTGCCTTACATCTCCCAGCTCCCCTGGGGCCTACCAGCACGCAGCAGCCAGGCACAGAGCCCTCCTTCACAGCACAAATACTTGCTCAGGGAGGATGCTAGCCAAGCCCTGGCTGGGCTCTTCAAGTACAAGATGAAGAAGACAGACCCAGAGCCAGCCCCCTGCAGAGCTTACAAATGGCGGTGGGGGGGGGGGGTGGCAATTACAATTCAGGGTAGAGGGTGCTATGATGGGGAAGCTAGTAGGCACTCAGGAATGCCTGATGGGAGAAAGGCAGGGAAGAGTAACACATCCTAATACCAACAGTGGGGACAATCCAGCTGCCTCCTTCATTGTCCCAGGCCTTCAGCCATCCATGACATGGGGAATAAATGCAACGCCAGCCAAGCTACAGCTCAGTGATGTGATCAAATGCCAGGACTCCAAATGCAAAGCCCACACAGCCTCCGATATCACTGATACATGCCACGGTGTAAATCAATTCCCCTGGAAGTCAATGCATTGCCTTGCAGCAGCAAAAAACAGGCGTCTTCAGATTCTGGGTCTACCCTTCCATGTCCTTCAAATACCGACACGTGCGGGGATGCAGGCCACAGGCCTGGAGAGAGAGGCTGAGAGTGAATGTGAGTGAGTGTGAGTGTGTGAGTGTGTGTGTGTGTGTGTGTGTGTGTGTGTGTGTGTGTGTGTACTGGAGGGTTGGGGGGGGTGGCTTGCATCCGGTGGCAAAAGCCCCACCTCGCATTCCTGAGAGGAAGAATCCTCAGTGTCAGCTGTCTCCCAGTTTCTGCTTCCTTTTCTTTTCTGGGATCTCCTTCCACTCCCTCTAGCTTGAGTCTCTGAAAATCCCTCCCAAATTTGTCCCCAGAGAGAATGCCAGCCCAGCCAGGAGACTCTGGAATACTGAGAAGCTAGATAGATGGAGGGGAGCTCTGTGTTTCTTTTAAAGGAGGTTGTTGGGAGACAGGGCTGGGGGTGGGGGTGGGAGGTGGCCAGAGATTTCCGGAGGCATAAATCAACTGCTAAGAGTAGGAAGAACACTCTCCTTAGATGCTGGACAAAGAAGTAGCCCTTCTCCCCTCCACCCCCAACACCATCTCGGCGCCTTCCAGAGTAGCACAGAATGGATGTGCCGGGCAGTCCAGGGCTGTGCTGAGAAATCTCTATAAATGAAGGGAATAGACACTGGACTGGCAGTGGGAGGCTGGGAGCGGGGAAGAGTAGGGACCTACCAAGGACCAGGTGCCTTAACACATGAGTTCATTTATTCCTTCCCAATCCCTAGGGGAGCAACATTATTCTCCTTTTACAGAAAGCAGTGGCTCAGGCAGCTCAGAGAGGCCAAGCAATTGTCCAGAGTCACACAGTGTCAGAGTCAGGACCTTGTTTAAGGGTGCGATGGGAAAAAGTAAAGGACACTCCAGCTGGCTCGCCCACCATCCCATTTTGGAGCCTTCCATTCAGGCTGACAGCCCAGCCCCTTCCGGATCATGAACAGAAATAGCTATGACAAAAGTCCCTCCCATCCCTGAAAGTGGCTTTTTAAAAAATGCTTAAAGGCAGACACACAAAACGGTGGCAATAACTCTCCAAGCCCTGAACTCAGGCAGATGATGTGGGCATCACTTCAAAGTGATCAAAGCTCTCACCAGGTTTTGTGGGTCAAGCCACCTCCCTCTCCACCAGCCTCAGTTTCCCCATCTCAGCTGAATCAGTGACTTCTTTCATTATTTGTTTCTCTTAACTGCAGAACCCTCTTTTCCAATTGAACTGTCCTCAGAATATCAATCTGAGAGTCATGAAAATAGAGCTGCTGTGGTTGACAGGGGCTAAATCCTAGGTGTTCAGCCTCCCACTTTCCCCAGCATCACCCCAAGGTACCCTGCTCTGGAACCCAGGGCTCTGAAGGGCCTACTTGAAAACCACCAGGCTAAATGATCACCGTGGTCCCTCCTCGTTCTCAAACAAAGCTCCAATCACCCCAGGTACTAGTGAAAAAATACACTAAGCCCTTCATGCTGACTTGAGTAGGGGACAGGGACACTTGGCAACCTACAGGGGAGGACAAAAAACCACCCAGTTCCAAGCACACTGGGCCTGGGGCAGGAGAGGGGGAGGCCCAGACTATCATCCCGGGAGGCAGAAAGCGGAGCCCTCACCTGCGCCCCTGCAAGTCACAGATCCGAAGGTTTAGAGTGAGCGGGGCAGATCCCCTAAAGGGGCCCTTCGTGTAAAGGTGGAGGACCTCAGAGAGAGCAGAAACTGGCCTGAGGTCGCACAGCGCCTGGTGGCAGAGCCAGATCTGGAGTCTGGGTCTTTTGGATGCTTCTCGGATGCCAGTTCAGAGAAACCTTTAAACCACTCGTTTAAAGTTCAGAGAGATTCAGCAGGAATCTCCCAGGGAAAAGCCCCCAGCTTGCAAACTCAGAACAGGATATTTTGGTGGCACTGGGTGGTGACAGGGCAGAGATGTTTGTTTTGGTTTCCAAATCAATGCTTGACAACCTCGTCGGTATTATAGTTTCGGCAATCACATTCCCCACCCACCCCCTACCCACTCCCACTAAAGAGCTCAGAGGAGGTTGGAGCAAGGCAAAACCAAAGCAGGGCTGGGGACCCCAGGCCAGGGGCTCTGGTTTGGGTTGGTGTTCCCAAAGCATGATTCCTATACAGCTGATGGTACATGGCATGATGTGATGTGGTACACAGCAGTTGACTTGACTTTTTAAATTTAAATTTTACTGACTACATAGGTGAAAGGATAAACCACATGTGGTCTATCCATACAGTGGAATATTATTCAGCGACATAAAGGAATTCAGCTACAACATGGATGAACTTCAAAAGCATTCTTGAAGTGAAAGAAACCAGACACAAAAGACTATGTACTACATGATTCCATTTGTATGAAATAGACAGAACAGGGAAATCTAGAGAAACAGAAAGCAAATCAGTGGTTGTCTGGGCTGGAGTGGGAACGGGGATTAACTGCAAATGGGCATGAAGGATCTTTATGGGGTGATGCAAGCATTCTAAAACTGGATTGTGGTGATGGTTGCACAACTCTGTGGATTTACTAAAAATCATTAAATCATATGTTTAAAATGAGAGGTTTTATGACATACAAATTATACCTCAATAAAGCTGTTAAAAATACCTTACATAAGAAATAATACAGGTGGTGGGACATGGATGTGGGCACAAGTTACGGAGGTGGGACCCCAAAGGCCTCCAGATTGGAGAACACTGAGTTACACATCCAAGGTTGCCCTTTGGGGAAGCAAGTTGCGGGTCTCTGAGCTACGAGTTCCTCCAGGTGAACTGTGAGAAACCCTGGAACTTTTCCTTCCCTGTCACAGGCTCCTTCCACTGCTCACTGCTTGGGGTGCCATGCTAGATATCCTAGAAGGACCTGAGCCTTTGGTAGCCAACAACCCAGGCAAACTCCTCCATCTCATGCCTCAGATTATGACTTCTCTTACGAACAGGAGATCAGAAGGCAGTTTGGGAGCTCAAAAGCGGTTTTACATACTGTCAAAGCTAGGAAGACCCTTTGAGATCATCTAGCCCAGTGGTTTTTAAATTTTTTAAAAATATGATCCTATGCCCACCTCCTTCCAAAAGAAAATTCTTATAAGAAACCCGAATATAGAACCAAGTAAAGCCAGAAAGTTACTTATGTAAATCTACATCGCAGGTTCAAATATATAACAGTTACTTATTGTACATTCAGTCACTGAGGTTGATGAGACTATTTTGATCCATTAATATTTAGAACTGGGATCATGGATGACAGTTCCACATTCCATTTAATTCTATCTCCAGTTTTGGCAGCAGAGTTTCAAGAAAATCCTGACTCATACAGATTAGTAGCTACAAATGGGGATAGTCTTTAGTAGTTTGCTTTGTAATCTCAGAATACTCTTCCAACACCTAGAGAAGGCAGGAGGGAGACTAACTCGAGCCCAACTACTAACAAGCTAACGTGTAAGTAGAGGTCCGTGAGTTAACATTAAGAACTTAAAAGTGAGTGAGCATGTTTTTACGACCATATTAACATCTTAACATATTTTTAAATATAAAATTTTATTTAATATTCGAGGAATTCTTGAGGCATCGCTGAGGAAGCCTGGGGCTTCCAAGAGCATGCTGCTAGCCCACCTACCTCTCCCTTTACAGATCAAGAAACTGAGGCTCAAGGAAGGAAGTGTACTTGCTTTGGAAAAATCTAACTTGAGCCCTGAATCAATTTCAGAAAAGATGCATCTCCCCAACTGACAAAAAAGAAAAAAAAAAAGAAAGAAAGAAAAATAGAAAAAAGAAAAAGAAAAAGAAAAAAGAAAAGAAAAAGAAAAAAGAATAAAAAGAGAAGAAAAAGAAAAGGAAAGGAAAGAAAAGAAAAAAAGAAAAGAAAAGAAAAGAAAAGAAAAGAAGAGAAGAGAAGAGAAGAGAAAAGAAAAGAAAAGAAAAGAAAAGAAAAGAAAAGAAAAGAAAAGAAAAGAAAAGAAAAGAAAAGAAAAGAAAAGAAATGGAAGAAGAGAAGGTGTGCACACACTCCAGAGGGCGGGAAGAGACACCGGCACTCCACCTGTCTCAGCAGCTCCCATCTCATTCCAGGCCAGCGCCAGAAGCTGACATCACACCCCACACCCTGGGTGCAACTTAAACAGAGCATTGCTCAACACCAACCTACCTCCCTCTAAGACTGGGCATGGTTTTTCCATCTCCTTAGTAGCCAGGTGCAAAAAACACACAATAAAATAAACACAATACAAGCCTGGGGCATGAGGACACAATCAACAGTGGCAGACAGAAGGCCCATCCCTCCACGTTTCACCACCCAGAGCAAGTACCTGTTTCCCTACCCCACCACAACGAAGCTGCCCACGAGGCGCAGAGAGGTGGCCTCCCCACGGCAAGGCACTAGGCCATTCTCAAGTCCTCAAGAGAGACAACAGGCCCAGGAAAGTAGCTGGTGTACAACGGGGTATAAGATCTACTCCAGAAAACCAGGCCCTCCAAGAGAGAGACCTAAGACTCCGGGCATCTGCTCCCTGCTACCTTGACAAAGAGCACACCATCTTTAATAACATCAACTTGATTACTTTATACCTTCCAAAAGGTATCACTGTCCTACACTCTACTCATGCAACTGTGGGTGGATTTCATTATTCCGTTTTTTTGATGAGCAAACAGGCTTCCAAGTGGTTCATCACTCTCACTGGCAGGTGATAGAGGTGGCATCTGAATCCTGCCCAGTGGAGGAAAAGGAGGGAGACCCATGCCCAGCTCCTTAGGCAGACTTCTGTGCTCATGTGAGCACCAGGATTTGGAAGTGGAAGGAAAGACCCTTCTCAGCACATCCTCCAAGCCCTGGAATTCAGACCCAAGGCTCCCAATGCAGAGTTGCCCATGCTGGGACAGTAGAGGGCCCCACACCCACCCAGGCCTGAGATGCTACAGAGAGACCCCTCGCCTCTTATCAGAGAGCTGAGCAGACAGTGCTATCAACCAGGTGGTAGACAGGAAACGATGTCAGTTTCCCACCTGGGGAATCTGGGCTGGGCAGAAGTGTGCTGGCCAGTCCTGTAGGTAGTATGCCCTGCACTCTAGCCAGAGATGGTGGTCTGGGTCCATTCAACGCCCAGTCTTCCAGTCCAAGGTTATCCCCTCTTGTGGACCTTTAGGGCTGAGTTTGTTGGGACCCCATAACCCATGACAAAGACGGAAGGGAAGAGTAAAGGGAGGTATTTTTTAAAAGCTTGTGGCCACTCTGTTGTTGGTCTGGTTACCCAGCCCAACCAGCTGGACCTTACAGAGCTGGAAGAAGGCAGACCCTAGGCCCAGCGAGTAGGGACAGATCTGTCCACTTTGAAATACATGATCTCATTTAATTCAAGAACAAAAGGCCAGTGGGTTAATTAAGAGTTTCTATTCACCCAAGAAGGGAGGAGAGCTGACCTCCTACATCCTTGGGAAAATACCTAGGCTGTGAGAGAGACTAGCCGAGATGTGTTAAAATCATTAGTTCCAATTCTGGCTTCACCATTTTTTAACCAAGCCACCTTAGGTAAGTCTCTTGTATCTCCGAGCCTCAGCTTCCTTATCTACAAAATAAAAATAGAAATGTCCTACATTCCATGTTGCCATGAAAATTAAACGAGATCACAAAAAACACCGATTTTTGTTCATCAAGAAAACAACGTGCCTGGTCTAATGACGGCTCTGAGGTGTACGGCATGGTCAGCGCTCGTCCCCATTCTTGGAACTAGATAACTGAGTTTTCCAAGGAATCGTCGTAGGGCGTTCTGCTAACAACAGCTTCCAGACCACCTGCTAGGACCAGCTGGCTGCCACTCGCCCCTCCCGAACACACATTCGAGCGACCTGGACGCCCCCCACCCGGGAGCTGTGGGAGGAGGGCCGAGGTCCCACTCACCTCCGCTTGTACTCGTCGCGCTCTCGCTTCACCTTGGCCAGCACGTTGTAGAGCGCCCGGATCTCGGGAGTGATGGTGTCAATCTGCACGCCCACGCCGTCGGGATGCACCCATGACACGCCGGGGCCCTGCACGGTCTCCACGCCGCCGCCGCCCGTGCGCCGCACCTGCGTGTAGCTCCAGATGGTCCCAGGCAGGCGGCCGTAGTGCTGCGGGTGCGAGCCGCCGCCGGGGGGCAGGCCGCCCAGGGCCACGGCGTTGGCGTTGGCGCCGGCCGCCGCGCCGCTGGCGATGCCGTGCCCGCTGCCGGGTGCGAGTGGCCGCAGCAGCTCGGGCCCGGTCTGCACGGCCTGCTCGCGGGAGAAGGTCTTGTAGCGCAGCCGCCGGTCGCGCTCGCTCTGCTGCTGCTCCAGCTGCTTCTCCAGCAGCCGGTTGCGCCGCTCCAGCTCGTGCACCTTGGCAAGGAAGCAGCGGAAGCGCACGTTGAGCCCCTTCAGGAGGTGGATGTTGGAGCCCAGGTCGTCCCGCAGCGCCGCTGTCACTGGCGATGGCCCTGGCCCGGCCCCGCCGCCACCCCCGCCGGGGCAGCCCCCGCCGCCGCCGCTGCCGCCCGGCGGGCAGCCGAAGGCCAAGGCCATCTCCCCGAACAGCAGTGAGTTCATCATGCGCCGGCTGCGCAGCTCAGGGCCCCGGGCCCTGGGCTCCAGGGAAGGCTCCAGCTCGGGGCAGGGCTCCCGGCGCGGCCGGGCCAGGTTGGGCGCGGGCTCCAGAGCGGCTGGCCGGGTGATTCCAGATGCGCGCCAGATGCGGCCTCCGCACCTACTGCGAGCCGGATTGCCCCCGGATGTGGGCGCCGAAGCAAGAAACGGGACTAGGGCTGCGATGGAGGCCGCGGCGGCTGCGTGAGGTAGCGAGGGTCTCGGGTACCGGTGCCGGGGGCTGTCAGAGACGCTGTGGAGGCGCCGCGGCAGCCGCTCGCAGAGGACTCTTAGCCGGCACTGCCCCTTTGCGGCGGGCCCCGCCCACTGCAGACACAGGCCCCGCCCCCTCCGTCGCCCCGCCTATCCTGCCACACTCTGCGGTGCTTCCCTAGCCCGAGGCCCCGCCCCCGAAGTGTGTAGCTCCGGGCCACGCCCACAGCTTCGTGGCTCCTCCCACTACCGGGCTCCTCGGGTTTCTCGGCTCCATTGACCGGTGGCCTGCAGCTCTGGCTCCGCCCAGGTCCCGCTGGACCACGCCCTCTCCTGCGCAGGGTCCTGCCGCCCCTCCCGGCTCCGATTTTTTGCCGGGGGACACGGACCGCAGAGCTGCATCTGGCACGCGGTTAGCTGATGCCGCCGCAGAGCCAGCCCGGCCTCTTAAAGGGACCAGCAGACTCGGCAGCGTTCGTTTCCTCCTTTAGGGAGCCCTTTCTTCCACGTCCTCTGCCAAGGATGCTCCGCTTCTCTCCCACCCCAATACCCCAGACCCCAAATTCCCACGGGGTGCTATACACCTGGAAGGGGACCGTAGCATCCGAAGGTCTATCTGTATCCCACCCCACTTTAGCCTGGGCGTTCTTCCCAGGATAAGGCCTCTCTTCCGCCGTCACGTTTCCCAAGCGGTTGACCCAGGCAGGCTCCTGGACTGCTTGCCCCCAAGATCAGCCTGGGCACTGCAGAGTGGGCACTGGTCCACCGACCCACCAAGGCGCTGCGGCAATGGGGGGCGGAGCGGGGGGCGGAGAGGCCAAGCGAAGACCCTCCGGAAATGACTTCCGCCTGCTCTGCCTGGGCTGCTGCCCTTCCCCCGCCCATAATGACAGACCACCTCTCCACCACCGCACGCGTTTGGACGCTGCTGACTTCAGAGCTGGGGGTCCATTTCATTGAGCCACTTAGGGGGCTGCATAGCGCAGGAACCGGTCTGGAGGGCAGAGCCAATCGGAGGACACATTCATTCATTCATTCATTCATTCATTCAAATCTGTTTTCAGATCCACCGCCCTAAAGAATAGGTCCTCCAATCTCCTGGTGTTGCTAGAACCAATTTGCAAACATCTATCATTATTTTTATATGGTAATAATAGCTCCCATTATTGAGTGCTTAGTTTATGTCAGGTGCCATACTTAGTTATCCCCATTTTACAGAGGTCACTGAGATAGGAGGAACAGCAAGCCATCCCAAAGCACATGCTCTGACTCTCCTTCAGAAGCTGCTGGCCTCTTGGTCATTTCCCCATTTGATCCTCACCTCAGAGGCTGGTAACCCCCTCCTATGAGCACCCATGGCTTGTGCTGTGTTCACTTAACCAGATATGTGGCATGTTCAAAATTCTTCTGGCCACATATTTTGAACTGCAATTTAATATTTGTCTCTTTAACTTTCCTGTTTGTTTTTCCACTTGTGTGTAAGCTTGAGGGCAGGTACCCTGTTCTACAGGGACAATGGCTTGGTTTTTCAGTGACAAAAGAGACACAGGCTTGATCTAGGGTGAGGTCGTGGCTGTGATGTTAGTCTGCTGTTTTGATTCAGTCACAAGAGCAACCCCTCCACATTGTTCCTTCCCTCACCCCTAGCTCCTTGCTCCCTCCCCCAAATTGGCTCACCTTTACAACACTGGTGCTGAAACTCACCTGTCCTGAAACCTTTCTCTGCTTAGCCCAACCCAGTGTGGTCAATGCTCTTTACTCTGTTCTCTCATATCCTGGTGATTTTCTTGTTTATCTAACCTAAAGAGTCAAAACTCCTTTGTCTTAAAGCAGGAATTCATGGACCACCCAACTCCCCACCAAGGATAGAATTCTGAGTGTCCTATGACATTGAGATGGACAAAAATTATATCTTCATTTCACCAATATATCTAAATGGTATTTAGTATTTCCTTTGATCATGAACACAGGCAACAAGAAGTTCTTGTGGTTTTGTCACTAAGAGAAATCACAGATGTTTTCATATCACACTTCAGTTACTATAGATATCTCAAACTATTGTTTAAGCTACCATAACTCTGAAAGTAAGATCATATCAGACTCACCACTAAATCTTATTATTTAATGTATTAATTAAAAAGCACAGGTTACTATATCAAAAAACTTTTTAAATACTTCAATAATTGTATTTTAGTAAAATTGCTTTCATTGCAATTCAAATGCAATATTTAAAAATTATTCTGAGAAGGGGGCCATAAGCTTCACAAGATGACCATAGAGCCTGCAGAACAGAAAGGGTTAAGAAGCCACACCTGGGGAGTGGTTCCCTGCAGCCCTTTCTAGGAAGAATCTGTTCTGCCAACAGAATTGCCCTGGAGTTGGGGTGTGAAACCCTGAGGGAGGGGTGCAGCCCTGTCCTGGGCACTGGAGAGAGTCAGACATTCCATGATTATTTTTTGAGCATCTGCTCTGGCACAGCCCCTGCCTAAATGCTGGAGAAACAACCGTGAATGAGGCAAGAACTAAAGTTGCTCTGGGGGAGCTAATGGGGACAGATAATCAAAAAGACCGTCCTGAGATGTGGGAGGGGTACAAGGGCGGGAAACCTGACTGGGGTTGGAGATGGCTGGCCAGAAGTTCTGAAAGAAAAGGAGGAAGTCACACCAGGACTTGAAAGGATTTCCAGCTGACTCGTTGAAACACATGTACAAACAAAATGGCTTGGAAAATAGTCCTTTGGCCACACAGATGCAAAAGCAAGATGCTGTGTGTCTCTTGCTCTTTGTGGGTTAAGATGAGAGGGGAGGCTAACCTAATATTCTTCTAGCTAAGGTGGTCGTCTCTTTCCATTTGCTGAGGGGTTTCTTTTGATGCAGGGCATTGGGTGCTAAAACCTAGAAGGTCCCAGGCAAAACAGGACACTGTGGGCATCCTGGTGTCAGCACATAGCTCTGGAGACTTCTGAGCCCAGAAGTCCTGGTTCTCAGCCAGACAGAGCTCAGAGTGCAGCAAATGCAATGTTCCCATTTTAGAGATAAGAGAATTGAGGCTCGGATTGGGGTAGGGACTAGCCCCAGGTTGTTCAAATAATTGGTGGCAAATCCTGGTCTAGAATTCTGTTTTCACTGCCTGTCCAATGCTCAGTCCTACCCCAAGCAGTAAAGTAAAGTCAGTAGTTCCTTCCCCCTCAGTCCTAGAGGTCATCTGTCATCCAAGGAGGTGTGTTCTCAGGGGTGGGGGATCCAACAGACAGGCATATACCCTGGAGGGATGCCAGCCTCCACCCTCTGAACAAAGGCGGTTTTCTTAATGGGGCACCTCTAAATCACAGTGTGTCTGATCCACCTGGCCTCTTCTTATAGGCAGGAAGGAAGAGTATTTCCAGAGACAAACTTTTGAGCCAAAGCCAGCTTAGGTTTAGATCTCTGCTCTAGCTGTGCGACCTGGCAAGTCACTTCACTTCTCCGAGCTTCCATTACCTCATCAGTTAAACGGGCATAACTTCACCCACAAGGCCCTCCTATACCCTCTGACTCTGTCACAGCCACCCTGCCAGTGCATCAAAGTGCATGGAAGTCTCTGATAAACAATTGCTGAGTGAATAAATAAAAGAATGAAAGAATAAATGAATGGTCAAACAGTTTTCATTCTCCCTACCCCTCTGCCCTGCCATTTCGTCTAATAAGTACCCCTCATCCTTCAGGTGCCAGCCATAAGCACAAAACTTTCTCTGCCCTCCCAGTACCTATGAGGTCTAAATTGGGGTGCTTCTTCTAGGCTATCAGCACCATGTCTACCCCATGACAGTACCAGGTACACTGTCTTGTCATCGCTGGATTTTTCATCCACCTCTCTACCCTACCCCAACTCCAATCCCCAACACTCATTATACTATGATCTCCATAGGGCAGGGACCTTGAACCAGAATCAGGTCTAGTTCACCACTATAACCTCATATCCTACCAGAGTTCCTGGCACATAATCAGTGCTCAACAAAGATGAGCTCATGGTAAAAATTTCTAGAAACTACATGATAGATTCTCAATAAATGTTTAATTTTTACACTTTAATTACATTTCTTTGTTTTACAACATATTGAGGCATACTTTACATATTATACAATTCACCCTGTTCAATGGTTTTTAATAAATTCACCAAGTTGTGCAACGATCACTACAAATCAGTTTTAGAGTATTTCATCTCTCTCAGTAAGATCTCTTATGCCCATTTATTGTTACTCCTTGTGTCTAGCCCCTGCCCCGGGCAACCACTTATCTACCTTCTGTCTCTATAGATTTGCCTTTTCTGGACATTTCACAGAAAAGGAATCATACAATACATGATCTTCTGTGTTGTGACTCTTTCAGTAAGCTTAGTTTTTGAGCTTCATCCATGTCATAGCCACGGTTAGGTCGTTCCTTTTTATTGACAATCTCTCTTTATATTTTGATAGTTTAAATTTTTCATTACCTTATTTCCTTTTCTGCACTTCAGTTTCTCATCTGGAAATAGACCTAATAAGAATATCTACCTCCTAGGGTAGTTGTGAAGGTTAAATGAGTTAATACATATAAAGTCAGCATGTAGGACAGGCTCAGTAAATATTAACTGTTATCACCATAATTTTTTCATTCTTTTTGCTCAGGCAAATGTGGAAAGCCCATAAGTGTATAAGGAGGCCGGAAAAAAATAAGCACTTGTAATGACCAATCCCATACCCAGCGGCCTTCTAAGTTCTGTCCAGCTGTCAGGGAGAGTAAACTTCTTTTGCCCCTATGTCCCCCATCCCCACCCGCAGGCTGCTGTTTCTAGAACATTCCCATTAGGTTTCTTCATGGCAAAATGAAAGAGAGCAGTAAAACATGACGTCACAGAGGAAAGGGAGTGGCTGCAAGTCCCGTGTGATGCTACAGGTGAAAATTAGTCCCTTCAGCAAAACAGCAAATTTTTCAAGTGTTCCTTGTCTCCTCCCAAAAAAAGACGATAACAACAACAACAATAAAAAAACCTGGCAGAAAGGGTGACTCTGGCTCGCCTCTGCAGCGGCAGCACGTTGCCGGGCCTCCTCCTTGGCACCTCCGGGCTTACAGGCGGCTTAAGCTGTCTGTTGGCTCAACAATTATTCTGGGTGGGTTTGCCTTCCTTGCAAAGGGCGTGGGTTTCACCGGCATCGGGGCGCCAGAGCACCCACTGGCTGCCTGACAGCGCTGATCTTCGTCAACAGCCTTGGGGGAGCCCTGGTGGCTTTCGGCACCTCTCCAGGCTTCTGCCGCTTGTCTCATGAAAGCCAGCTGGGGCAGCACTGCATCACCTGGCTGCATGGCAGTGCGGTTATGAGCAGGGGATCCAGAGCCAGGCTCCATCAAATAACTGTGTGACGATGAGCAAGTGACTCGACGGCTCTGTGCCTCAGTTTCCCCCTCTTTAAAGTGGAATAATAGTGGATACTGTGAGCATGAAACAAGTCCACATTGCTCAGAGCAGTACTTGGCATGGATTAGATGCTAGCTCCCATGAACCAGCATTCCTCAAACCTCTAATATGTGCCAGGTACCATTCTAGGTGGTGGTTTAAGCTCCATGTGACAGAAAATCAAGGCCAGTGATTGTGGAGTAACCAGGGCCATGCCAGATTACTGCAGGGAGAACCGCGTGTTTGGGAGACCCTTGCTTTCAGTCCTTATTCTCTGATTTTTATATGACAGGCATTTGTTAAACATCTCCTTTACCCTGACTCCATCACTAAAACTTCACATGTTAAAGACCCTCCTTACAGATGGAGAAACTGAGGCCCAGCAGGGTGAAGGAGCATATCGAAGAACACAACTTCATGGCACAGTTGAGCTCTGAACGCAACTTTGAACTCCGAGTCCTATCCATCTCGCTCTGACTGCATGCAGCTCCTTCCTCAATAACTCGAAGGTAGAACATTAAAACACAGACCCAAGGGGCGAGCTGTCGAAGTGATTTCTGGCAACCTAGTCCACAGAGGAAACCTTTAGTGAGTACAAAGAGGCACAGAGGAGCAAGGTGCAGGGGCGTCATCGAGTGAGCCAGAGCCAAGATGAGAAAGAACGCCATGCCTTCCTGCCACTGGGCCTTTGCACATGCTGATTGCTCCTCCAGGAACACTGTTTCCCCTTCTCTCTGGCTAGCTCTTACTTATCCTTCAGATCTTAGCTTTGGTCACTTCTCCTTTGTTCGTTGTCTTGTTTTGACTTTGTATTGAGGTACAACTCATCTTAAGTGCACAAACATTATGTGTACAGGTCAATGACTTTCTACATATGCGCACCCCAATATATTCACCACCCACACCATTCCCCACACACTAGAAAGCTCCCTCAAGTTCCCTTTCACTAGCAGCTCCCAAAAGTATTCAAACGCTGCCCTTTCTCACCATGGAACCCTTCCTAACCTCATGTAAATGGAACATACAGTACATTTTGGGCTTCTTTTGCTCAATCTTATCTGTATGAGATCCATCCATGTAGTTGTGTATAGCAGCATTTTGTTCTTCTGCTTTGCCGTGTAGTATTTTCGGGGATGACCGCATATCACGATATGTTTATTTTACTGCAGGTGGATGTTTGGGTGGTTTCTAGTTTGGGCGACTTGGGGTAAAGTCACTACAAACCTTCTCGTGTATGTCTTTTGGTGAACATACACACTGTTCCTCTTGGGTATAAATCAAGGAACGGGACTGCCGTATCCTGGGGGACGTGTATATTTAGAGTTAGTAGGTACTGCCAGTTTTCCAAGCTGGCTGTACAAATTTGCACCCCCTTCAGCAGCGTATATGAGTGCTGATAGCTCCACATCCTAGCTAATATTTAATACCGTCAGTCCTTTTATTTTCAACTTTCTGGCGAATGTGAAGGGTTGTAGCAATTCCCCTCTAGAAGCCACTCTCTAACCCCCAGACCAGGGTGGGAGCCTCCTGCTCCTCTTTATAGATTCGTTTCTCTGCAGCATCCCCCAGTTCACACTCTCCCTGACCTCATGCAAAGAACACTCCTTGAAAGAGAAAAGGGCACCATCTATCCAACCCACAGCCAAACCCTGTCACCCCAGTCTCAGGCCACTCTCCCTCTTATAGTATATCTAGAAGTCCAGCCCTGAGGATGGAGGGCTCTCTCTTTGATGTACCCTAATTAATATCAAGGCTAATGCTTAATGAGCTGGCTCCTTACTGGGTGTGAGATACCAGGCCGCTCTGAGCCTCAGTTTCCTCATCTATAAATAAGAATGATACCTCTGCCTCATGCGGTTGTGGTGAGAGCTGAATGAAATGCCATGTATTAAGTCCTTGGAAGGGTGCCTGGCAGAGGGGTGTAACTCTCTGAGGTCACTCTAAAGCCCACAGCCCTCTTTCAGGTGATGACCTCTCCTACCTCATTTCTTTCATCATTAGAAAGCTCTACAAAGTGTCCAGCTGCATGAAGCAATGCGTCCATTTCCGCCCAAAGAGATGGGTCCCTAACCTCAAACACCAACAGGTGCTGGGAGCCTTCTCTCTGCTCCACACGCAGCCGCTCACTCGTTCCTCACGTTACCCTGCTCGGCCAGCTCCGATAGCAATGATTCACATGCCAGGCATCACATTGTTTCCCATGCACCATCTCATTCTATCCCAGCCTCATCAATTTGAGAGAAGGGCTGTCATTCCCCTTTCCCAGATGGAGAAACTGAGGCTTGGGGAGGGGAAGCTAGGCCTTTGTTCCAGGTGAGCATAGATCTGAAGCCTTAAGCAAGGTCTCGTGTGTCTCCTGCAATGTCCACCCCAACCTCAGGACAAGGAGGAGGGGCGCCTCCGCCTAGGGGGCCAGGATAAGCTCACAGTTGTCAGGGAGGCCCTGGGCATTCCAGAAACCACAAAGGAGGACAGGGCAGGGGAGTCTTTACCCTGTGAGGTCCTTCTGTCTTCCCCACTGGCTTGCTTTTCGAGCTTGGTGAATCCCACTTACCTCACCTGTGATTTCTGCTGTGCAAACAGCTTTCTCACGTGTCAGGCAAAGCCCTCAGAGGAGGGCAGGGCAGGTCTTCCGTTGCCTCGTGGTCCTATCTCTGTTGAAACAGATGTCCCAGCAATGGAGACACCTCCTGGGAGGCGACTGCAAAGAAAAGGGTGAGTCAAAGGCCTTCTTCCTAGAGGACTTCCAGTGCCATGAAAAGGAGGAATGTGTCTGAGCTCATCCCGGCCCGGCCCCCCCGATGACAGGAATGGCTCCCTAATTGTCCTTAATGCAACTTCCAAATGACTCGTCGCAGAAGTCACTGTGTCAGCCCCCGTGACTTCCCCAGCAGCTGTTTCATAACTGCAGAGGCCTCAGCCAGTGAGAAGCTTCCTTGGTCTACCTCTGCCCTACAACTTCCGGCCCAACTCAAAAGAGATGATGAGAGTCAGCGAGGCATCCAGCAACAGGCGATTGACCATATATGTCATGACATTCTTAAGTAACGCTCAATAATCCAGAAGATAATACACATCTATATTTATTGGCATAGAAAGAGGTCTACCATGGACCTCTTTTCATATCATGGATATGAAAAGGTGCACTGTAAATCCCATTTAAAAAGTGTCATATGCCTATGGGGTTGTCTGTGTGTATATACGTAGAAAAAAAATCTGTAAGGACATCCAAAAGGTCAGCAGATGGTCTTTACTTTTTACCAATACATTTATGTGTTTTCTCAATAATAATAATAATTGTGACAAAGCTCCGTGCTAGGCATAAGAGTGAGCAGTTTGCCAGGAATATCTTATTTAATCTTCATATGAAGACGACAAGGTTGGTAAAATTCTTTCCTCATTTGACAGTGACTACTTATTACTTTCAAAAGAAGAAAAATGGAAAAAAGTTTTTCACTTTGAAAAAAAAACTATATTGCATATGGCTACTACATAAGACACAATGAATGGGCCACGTGGGATCTAAAGATAAATTCTCTGCATAGGATGTGGCTTCAAAGGAGGTTCCAGGTCCAGGTACCAGATAACTGGAATGCTAGCTCGCGTCCAGTAAGTGCACCAAGAGGTACTGAGCAGTGTGATAAGAATACAGAACTACAGGTTGTGGCCTTAGGGGGGCATGGAACAAATACTTATTTACTGAGCACCTACTACCTATCTCTGCTTTGAGCGTCCTTCCATCTGGGGCTAACAGCAGCCCTCGGGGTTGACATAACTTTCATCGATGTACTCCTGAGGAAATCCAGGCTCAGCAAGACTCTGAAATCCTTCCAGAGCCATGAAGCTAGGACTCGTGGAGACAGGATTCAAACGTCTGTCTCCAAAACCAGTGCTGTCTCTCCCATTCCTGACACTCCACCATCCCCAGAGGCTGTTCAGGACAATGCAGCTTTTGAGTTCAAACTTGCTTTGTAAGTAATATTTCAACAGCAGGTGAGGAGGCGAATGAAGGCCATTCTCTGTCCAGGCCTCGCTTTTTTCACTTTTAACTTAGGGGTAATGGTACTAAACTCATAGGGTTTGTGTGGGGATGAAAAGAGGCAGTAGAGATGATCATGTGTGTAAAGCACCTTGAAAACACACCTGGCACATGGTAGGCACTCTGGTGGATGGAGCCATAGTGGGCTCTGGAGTCAGGCTGCCTGGGTTTGCGTCTCTTCTCTCCCAGGTACTGTGTGTCACTGGGCAAGTCACTTAACTTCTCTGTGCCTCACTTTCTTCATCTGTGATAAAAAAGATGCAACCTCATACTTTCGTTGGGACAATTAAATGAGGCAATACATGCAAGGAATTCAGAGCAATGCCAGCTCATAGTCGGCAAGCATAAAAATGGTCATCATGATTATTAATATTATTTTGTACTGCAAAGACTTCTCAAGGTATCCGTTCCGAGTATGTGACCTCAAGTTACTAACCTTCCCCAAGCCTCATTTTCCCCCCACTGTAAAATGGAGCTATGAGAGCTGCCCTTAAAATCATGGGGAGGGTAACCACATGAGATGTTACTTCACACCCGCTAGGATGGCCACCGTCAAATCTGATAATAATAATAACAAGTGTTGGTGAGGATGCAAGGGAATCAGAACACTTGTGCACTCACTGGCGGTGGGAATGTAAAATGGTGCAGCCACAATATGGAAAACAGTTTAGCAATTCCTCAAAAAGTTAAACACAGAATTACCAGGGATCCCACCCCTAGGTAAATACCCAAGAGTGGAAAGCAGGGACTAAAACGGCCCCTGTACACCCGTGTCCACAGCAGCGTCACTCACAGCCAAAAGGTGGAAAAAGACCCAAGTGTCCATGGATAGATGAACCGATAGACAAAAATGTGGTTTAGGCAGACAATGGAATGTGATTCAGCCATAAAAAGGAAGGAACGTTTGACAGATGCCATACGCCGTGGATGAACTTAGAAGACAATACGCTGAGTGAAATAAGCCAGGCACAAAAGGATAAACATTGTATGGTTCAACGTACGTGAGGTGCTCACAAAAGGCAAAGAGACAGAAAGTAAAACTAAGGCTACCAGAGGCTGCGGGGAGGAGGGCTTGGGGACTTAGTGTTTAATGGGTACAAGGTTTCAGTTTGAGATGATGGAAAAGTTCTGGAAATGGACATTGATAACGTTGCACAACATGGTGGATACTTAAATCTCACTGGATTGTATACTTGAAAATGGTTAAAATGGTACGTTTTATGTTATGTATATTTTACTGCAATAAAAATAAATTTTAATGTCATCTGAAAAAAAAAAAACTCATGGGTAGGGTTAAATGAGACAAAGTATGTAACACCCCCACCAAGTACATTCTCTAGCAAAAGATATAGTCCGCACAATTCCTTGCCAAGAAGGAACAGGAGACCAACTGAGGTCTACCAGTGACAGGGGTGCTGAGCACTGTGGCATGTATGGGGTGGGACAGAGTTTGTATGACTTTACTGTCCACTCTCCACTGGACCCCTGCCCTCAAGGAGCCCCCATCGCCATGTAGAAGGACCTGGCAGGCCCACTAGTGACACCTGTGGCAGGTCAACAGTGATGAGTGACAAGGTCCAGAGTGCTCCAGAAGGTCAAAGGCAATCAGAGACGGGGTGAGTGCACAGGGCTGGGGGAAGCAGCAGGTGTGGGATGGGATGTTGTCCCATGAATCAAAGTCCTATGGAATGTGAAAGTAAGGACAAGAACAGTAGGACTACTGGGAATCTGAGGGGACTTTCTGGAGGAGGTGGCCTTGAATTAA
This sequence comes from Macroglossus sobrinus, assembly GCA_004027375.1. NCBI lineage: Eukaryota > Metazoa > Chordata > Mammalia > Chiroptera > Pteropodidae > Macroglossus > Macroglossus sobrinus. The sequence goes on along the minus strand of PVKZ01000987.1, from coordinate 399,450 downwards.
GTGTTAAAGGAGGCAGAGATAGGACACTCCATGGGGATCCCAGCTTTCTAGCAACCCCTCTGCTTAGGTTGAATGCAGTGAAGAATCATTTATGGAGCTTCCACCCAATGCTTAGCTCATTTGGTCCTAACAGTGACCCCATGAGGTAGCTGTCATTGTGCCCATGTTATAGATAGGAAACTTGTGACCCAAAAGACTAACTTGTTCAAGGTGGTGGCATAAAGGTCCCAGGCCTATGTGACCCCCCAAGTCTGTGCCACTCCCACGATATGAAACCGCTCTCCAAAAATTAGAGCAGGTCCCACCCCCCACAGGACCCTCCCACTTCAAGGCCTGGGACCAACCAGCTCTCTGCTTTGCTTGCTGTGTTACCTGGGAAATGTACTCAAGTTCTCTGATCCTTGGTTTCCTCATCTGAAAGATGGAGAACACCAAGTCCCTACTCAGAAGAATTTCTGTGAAGATTAAATGAGATACTGTATCTGATGTGCTCAGTATAGTCCCTGGTATATTATAAATACCCAACAATCGACAGATACTTTATTATTATTGTTGTTGTTGTTATTGTTATTTATTATGGTGATAACGGCTACTGTTTCTATTCCTGTGAAGACAAAGAGCATCTATTAACAAGGATCCACTCCAGATGCCTACAGAGGCTGAGCAGGTAACATAAAACTGTGAATTGGGCAGTGCAAACGACAGGGAATGGTGGGGTCTGTGACAAAGTAGAGTGTGCACGCCCCTGCTTAAAGATGATTGTGGTATAATAAAAAATAAATATTTGGTCTTTACCCCCCGCCCCATCCCCGTTCTTGGTTCCTGGCACAGAGCTCCTAAAACTTTTGGAATTTCTTTTGTGTGCTCATGAGCTGACTCCTGGGGTTCGTGGATAGCTTTGGGATGGGGGCCAGTTGTCAGACAGACCAAGTGCCGATTAGAGCCTTGGGACCTTCAGCATTCCCTCCCCACATTCTGGGGAGGAGAGAGAGGCTGGAAATTGAGTTCAGTCACCAATGGCCAATAATTAATCAAACATGCCCAGATAATGAAACTAAAACCCCTACACAATGTGGTTCAGAGAGCTTCCGGGCTGGTGAACACATTCAGGGCGTCACACCTGGCAGGGCCCTGTGTGGACACTCCATGTCTCCCACCCTATGCACCTCTTCCACTTGGCTGTCCCTGAATCACACCCTTTATAATAAACTGGCAAACATAAGTAAAGTGTTTTCCTGAGTTTTGTGAGTTTTTCTAGTGAATTATCAAAACCAATGACAGGGTCAGGGGCACCCCAATTTATAGCCAGTTGGTCAGAGTACAGGTGGTCCCCCAGAACTTATGACTGATGTCTGAAGAGGGTGTCAGTCTCGTGGGACTCGCCCATAACTTGTGGGGTCGGTGCGGACTCTGAGTAGCTCGTGTCAGAACTGAATCTAAGTGTTGGACGTTTGGTGTTGCAGAATCTCAGGATTGGTGTGGGAAACCACCATGAAATCTGGTGTGAGGAAAAAGACATCACGGGATCAAACAAACAAACAAGTAATGTCAAGTGACTGGAGGAGGCACGACGGGACCCCGAGGGGCCCACCATGCTGTGAGGGCTCTCGGCCTGGTCGGTGGTCACCCAGCTGTTTGTTCACCATGTGACAGCTCACCGAGCTATATAATTAAATACTGTGACTATTTCTGTCTGCATGTAAGTACTTTGAAATTTAACTACCAGTTGGATAAAACACACTGAAGGTCAGATTCTGCCCCAAGGCAGTAAGTTTGCAACCCCTGAGTTAGGTATTTTCTCCCAGACAGAGGACCCCTGGCCCCTGAGATGACCACCAGGGCACCAGGATTTGAGACTTGCTTCCAGTAAGAGTGGGTGGGGCTGGAACAGAACCCAAAGGGCTCATCTGGTCCAGCTCCCTTCCCCCTGTACACAAAGAACTGTTGTCCCCATTTCTCCGATGAGGCCACTGAGGCCTCACATCAGAAGGCACCATCTCATTTAGGGCCTTAATACCCCCAAAAGCCTAACTCTGTTGTCTCGTCTTCATGGGCCTCCTGAAGCCCCGTGGAAGCCATGCCTGGAAGGGGTAAGTGGGGTCCTGAGGCTACTTCAGTCGGCTTTTCCATCAGGGCCAAAGTCACTTTCATGTCCTTGACTCACCCTGGTTGCAATCTCAGTTATTATTTTTAGTGATGCTTATAAAAGAGGCTTCAAGGCCCTCGTGCACCCCAAGGCCTGAGGCATTAACATCTCACCGATCCGAATTCATCCCCAGTACTGTGATTAGTATTTCATTAACAACACTAATTTCCTGCACTGGCCATCAACTTGTCATTAGGTGATTTCAAAACTCTTAGCAGAGGTTGACTCACACCCCACGGGCTGGTCAGAGACGGCATTTTTTTCACCCTAGTCAGTGATCTTGATCCAAACTTAGGATACCAGGCTGGTGGCCAACAGGCTCTGGTAACACAGCCAGGCACAGGGTTAGACATTTTGTGGGACTCCATCAGCGCTGCCTCCCACAAGATAACGTTAGACTGTACTAGACACAGCACTTAATAACATTGACCTCTACAACGAGATACCTGCTTGTTCATTCCTTTCCCATTTTTTTTCTCCTGAATTTGACCAGGAGAAAGTCTCAGTCTTGTTCTCATTCGTCCCTGACACCCCCTCTATCCTTCCTCTGTAAAAAAGAAAGAACAGGCCTTAGGCTCGGACACTTGGACTGAACCTGATGAAAACTGAATGATGCCAGTTTGCTTCGTTTTGCTATTTTTATGGTCACCTTCTATTTACGTTCAGTGGTGCTGATGAGATGTAAAGTTCCCTTTTCAAATGAATTTCTGTAAGTAAAAGGTGAATTTAAAGAATGTATTAAAGTAATAACAGCCTGGATTGGGGTTCAGCAAACTGTGCCCCATGGGCCAATCTGGCCAACTGCCTGTCTTTTTACAATTTATGAACCAAAAATTATTTTTACATACTTAAATAGCTAGGGGACAGGTAGGAATCAAAAGAAGAATGTTTTGTGACATGTGACACATAGATGAAATTCAAATTTCAATGTCCGCAATCATTTAATTGGCACACATCCGTGCTCACTCATTGACATTTTGTCTGTGGCTGCTCTGATATGACACTGGTGGGACTGAGCAGATGCAACACAGACCAAATAGCTCCCGTGTCTAAAATGTTATTTGACTCTTTAAAAAAAAAAAAAAAGTTTTTTGGCTGGCTGACATGGCAAGGACCTTGGTGATGGTTCCAGAGAATGAATCCCTCCTCAGAACTCTGGGAAGGTTATCACTGTTTGTGTCCCCCGTGTACAGGTGAGAAGGGAACTGAGGCTCAGAGAGGTTTAGCAACTTGCCCAAGGTCACACAGTTAGACAGCAGCGAGTGATGATCTGAACCCAGGTCATACTACGAAGAGGCATTTGGTGGGCAGGGCTGAGTATAACATATGCTTCTGTGACCTTTCTTCCCATAACCCCACCCCCTCATCCTCTTTAAGTCCCCCAAACACACGAGCTACTTTCTAACCTCTGCATCTTCGTTCACGTACCCTCCCTCCTCTTCTTCCCACTCTTAACTCCAGTGAGATGGCCCCTCCTCTAGGAAGTCTTGCCCACCTGCCCATCCCTCCCAGACCCGGTCAGTCCTTCCTCCTCCGCCATCCCCTCCCCCACTCACAGGTGTGTGGCCACGGATAATTCACCGTCATTTCCTGATGATACGGTCATCTCCCCAAGCTCGGGAAAGCAGGGACTGCGTCTTATGCAAACTCAAAATGATTTAGCAGGGCAGCATAGGTCCTCGTGCCTTGAGCCTGGTCCACAGCCTCACCTCACCTCTCCCCTGCTAACGCCTTACGCTTGTATTCCCCACAACCATCACTGTTCCCTCTAACAGAAACACCTTCCCTGCCTCTTCTGCACCTAACTCTTACTCATCCTTCAAAGCCTCAATCAGACATCAGTATGAAGACCTCTGTGTACCCCATTTTCCCCACACAGAGCCGATACCTCCCTCCCATGGGCTTCCTCCAGGCCCCCCACTACCGGTAACACTATAGAGGAGGAGGCTTAGCTGGCAGGTCTGAAGCCAGATAACCTGGGTTCAAATCTGATTCTTCTCAATTCTAGCTCTGTATCGTTGGACAAGTGACCGAGCCTTGTTTTGCCTGTGAATTGGGGATAGTGACAACAGATTGTGCCTGTAGTCAGACTAAATGAGGTAATGCTGCAAAGCCCATCCATGCACTAAGTGCTCACTCAGTAAATGTTACCTGCTATTACCGTACTGTGATTGTCGTCAGTATCTCTGTCTGCTCATTCTCCCAGTGATGGGGGGAGGGGTCCTATGGGAGTGAGAACTGGCTCTCATGTACATGGGAATCTCCAGGGCCTAATGTAGCAGGAAGTCTTGGTTAGCTTCTCAGTAAAAGTGCATTTCCTCCCTCCTTCCTCCTCTTCATCTCCACCCCCACCTCTGCTCCTAGCTGAACAAAGCAAACCAGCTGATGTGGGACTCAGCCTGCCCAGGTCCAGGTCTGCTTTCTCAAAGAGGTCCCTGACCTCAAAGCAGGGCCTCAGGCTCCAGGGCCATGCCTGGATCTACCTCCACAGCAGCCCTGTGAGCCTCTTGCTAATCTGAGGAGAGGAACCAATAAACACAGTTTATGGGCCAGGAAACAGATTAAGAGGCTTGCCTTGTTCGGAGTCAGTGGGGCCTCAAAGGAGGCCACACCAGAGTCCTTGTTCCTTATCCGGCCCCCCCAGGCCCTCTCCTGAGAGTGGGCTCCCCTCCACCGTAAATCTGTTAAAAAAAAAAAAAAAAAAGCGACCAGACACGCCTGAATGGTGTCCTTTCAGCTGGGCTCGGGGCCAAGGCAGCAGGACACAGAGCAAAGCAATGCCTCCCCAGGAAAACCAGAGTCCACATAAGTCTAAATGGAAGGGAGGTGGGTCAGCTACTTACCAGGGCTCCACGAAAGGCAGGGTAGTGCAGTGGCAAAGAGCTCAGGCCCTATGTTCGAGTTCAGACATCACGACGTAATAGCTGTGTGACCTTGGACAAGTCATTCCACCTCTCTGAGCCTCAGTGTTCAACTCAGTCAAATGAGGCACAGAGCATCAGTGAGGAGAAAATAAAACCTGAGAAGCGCTTTGCATGCGGCGTCAGGTACCAAATAAATCTTCAATTTGCCTAGCTCTGATCATCACCTGGAGAACCCGTGGTTCCCTTTTTTTCCCTTCTCTGAGCCTCAGCTCCTTCAAGAGCAAGACCTCCCTTCTCTTTTTCACCTCCTCAGAGTAGAGTAGGTAGCCCAGGGTCGTACAGGGCACTGGGAGCAAGATGGAGATGTGCCAGCTAGGGTTACGAAACTTAGCCCCATTAGGAACATAATCCTTGCCTTAGATGGGATGCCCCTAAAATCCAACTGGGTACAAGGATTCATGTACCTGAACAGGTTGGGAAAGTGCTCCCAGGAAACACCAGTAGGGCAGTGGGGAAATGAGACAGAAAAAGGAAGGCAGCCAGCTACCACTCCAGCTCCAGAGTCTTGGGGTGGGGTTGGGGCTGTGAATTCCCCAGCACTTCACAACTACTGTGGACACCATCAGTGAGAAAGTTCCCAGGGGAAGAACTGGGAGGGCCAGCAGCTGGAAAAGGACCAGGCGTGTTATGGCGTGCTGATGCTGAGGCCTGGTGGGGCACTCACTGCATCCTCTACGAGCATCTATTATATTCCAGACACTCAGGTACATACACACGATTTCTCACTTAGTCCCCCCAACAACCTTGCAAGACACCATTATCTCTCTCCCTTATTTAAACAGCTTTATTGAGGTGTAATTTACATACCACAATATTTGCCCATTTTAAGTATACAATTCAATGTATTTTTTATTATATTTACTGAGTTGGCCCACCATCACCATGATGTAATGTTAGAACATTGTCCACTTACAGTCACTCCTTGTCTCCTGCAACCAATACCGGCACCAGCCTTCAGGACCCACAAATCTATTTTCTGTCTCTAGAGATTTATTTATTCTGAACATTTTATGTAAATGAAATTATACAATATATGGTCATTTTGGTCTGGCTTCTTTCATTGAACATCGTGTTTTTGAAGTTTATCCATGTGGTAGATGTTTCAATATTTCAATATTTTTTATTGTCAAATAGTATTCCATTGAATGGATATACCACCTTTTGCTTATCTATCAGCTGGCGGACATTTGAATTCATTTTTTGGCTGTTATAAATGATGTTGCTATGAACATTCATGTACAAGTTTTTGTGTTATGTTTCATTTTTAAGTAGATACCTAGGGTGAAATTCCTAGGTCATATGGTAATTTTATGCTAATTTTTTGAGAAAATGATTTTGCAAAGCAACTGTGCCATTTGACATCTTTGTCAACACTTGCTACTGTCCAGTGAGTATGAACTGGCATTTCATTGTTGTTTGGATTTGCATTTCCCTAATGGCTAAGGATGCAGGGCAGCTTTTCATGTACTTATTGGCCATATGTATTATCTTCTTTAATCATATATCTATTCAAATCTGTTTGATTGTGCAATGTGGCCCCTTTGTCATCCCCCTTTGCAGATGAAAGGACTGAGGCTCAGAGAAGCAGAACGGCTTGCTCACTGTGCCACAGCTTATGGGTGACAGGCAGCCTGACCCCTACTCACTGCCTTGGCACTGCTCCAGGCTGTGTCCAGTTCCGCACTTGACCCCATTCCCCAGGGGCATGCCTGGAGGCTGCTGGTTGTTGAACATTTGGTTCTTTGGAAATGAAGGGTGGGGACTCCTCACATCTCTCCTGCTTTAGAGACCTATGATCCCAGAGAGGAAAACACTTCACAGCAGCCTGCTTTCCTCACTCTGATAAGCCTGCGCCCTTCCCAGGCATGAAGACCAGGTGACAGCGCAGAACCACCCTGCCAAGTGCTCACAGTTTGGAGACATGTGTCATGGACCGTGTTGCTCCATCCCACCTGCTCCCCGCTTGCCCCTTCAGCCTCCCCGTCCACCTTGCTCTCAGCCCTCCAGTATGGCCTGTTTTTCTCCTGACCTCAGGCCTTGGCTCTGTTTCTTGGCTACTATTCTTGTCTCTTCTCTACGGTCCAGTGATTCCACTAATGGCCCTCTGGGTCACACTCCTGCTGACCTGACCCAGCTCTCCTTTAGAAGCTATCGGCCAAGCTTCTCCGTGAACATCATCCTAGCACCTGCTCAGTACAGGATGCCAGGGACACAGAAAGGACAGGACACAGTTCTGTGTCCTCCATGAGGTGGATGAGGCAGAAACATAAACTACCCAGAGCCAGTGAAGTGTTACGGGAGGTATAATAGCTGAGAAAATTCTGTACAGGGAACCATGAGATAGATACAGAGCAGGAAGCAGAAGTGAAGCGCAATGTATGGGCAGATTCTCCATGGGAGGGGAGAGGTGGAGAAGGGTGTTCAGGCAGTGGGAACAGCAAGCGCCATGGCAGAGAGGTGCAAAGTCTGTTTGAGGAAACGCAAGTAGCTCTGGGCTGTTGGGCTACAAAGGGCAGAACTGGGATCTAGTACAGCCAGGGTCACAGAGGACCTTAAATGTCCTACATAGGAATTTGAAGCAGGGGGAGTGAAAGGGGGTTTAAGCAGAGGAGGGGCATAGTCAAATCTGTGCTTTAGAAAACTGCAACCATGTTCATCAGTCTCTTATTAAATTCAGCCCACTTGCCTCCCCTGGGTATGTCGTGCTGCCAGACAATCCATTCCATTCCATTTCCCATACCGTTCACTCCCCCACTCTCCTAGATGAGCACGTCACACCTTCTCTCTCTCATAGTTCAGATACCTTTTCGCTCCCCTCCTTCTCAGCTAGTGACCTTCCTTCCTATTTGCTGAGAAAGCAGAATCAACCAGAAGAGATGGCCCACACCGTCCATCACTTCATTCCAACCTATGTGACTCTGTTCTGCATTCCTCCTGTCTCTCCGAGTGAACTCTCCAGCTCTTACCTGAGCCCCATGTCTCCCCTTGTGCATTGGGCCCCATCCACTCTCCCTTAAACATAGACGTTGCCCCCATCAACTGGCCCCTGCCTTGCTGGGTCATCTTGTCATCAAACAAATCTCCACCTTATCTTCAGTAACTCTTCAATTTATTATTATTATTTTTTTTTTACTTGACAACCTCCTCTAACTACTGACCCACTTCTCTGGTCATTTTTACAGTAAAATTTCACAAAAGAGTCACGAATTTTTGTCTAGCCACATTCAGTTTAAATAATTGAATCACTTAAAAAAGAGAATCAAACTAAGCAGGGAACAAGAAACTGTAATAAAGACCATAAAGATTTGAAAAAAAAAACACCTAAAACATCTAGGAATGAAAAATAAATTAAGTGAACTTTCAAAATCAAGGCCTGGATTAAACAGATCATATAAAGCTGAAAAGATCATTGGGAAAATGGAAGATTAATCTGAAGTAACTATCTAAAATGTAGCACAGACAGACAAAAGTATACACTATGAAGAAGACACTAAAAGACAGAGTAGGAGGGTGTAAGGTACATCTCAACAGAGTTCAATGTGCTAGGCTAAAAAATGACCCCTAAAAGACATCTATGTTCTAATGTTAGCATATATGGCAAAAAAGATGGGGGCGGGGGAAGTTCTTTGCAGATGTGATTAGTTAAGGGGCTTAGAATAGTGAGATTAACCTGGATTATCTAGGGTCCTTAAATGCAATTACATGTATCCTTATAAAGAGGAAAGCAGAGGGACATTCAACACAGAGAAACCAATATGAAGACAGGGCAGGGAGAGATATGAAGATGCTGCCTTTGAATTTTGGAGGGATGATGATGCAAGTCAAGGAGTGCTGGCAGCCACCAGAAGCTGGAACAGACAAGGAATGGATTCTCCTGTAGGTCCTCAAAAGGAAGTATGGCTCTGCTGACAGCTCAGTTTTTGCCCAGTCTTACTGATACAGAACTTTCAGCCTCCAGAACTATAACAGAATAAATCTCTGTTATTTTAAGCCATAAAGTTTGTGGTAGTTTGTTACAGCAGCCACAGGAAACTAATACAATGGGAGAGAAGCAATCATTGAAAAGATAATACCTAAGAATTTTTCAGGACTGATGAAAAACATAAGTCATCATATTCGAGAAGCATAGTAAGTCTCAAGCAAGATAAAACTTTATATCTAAATCTATATAAAACACAATGAACCTACAAAAGAACATATTTAAAGAGAAAATAGTCAAAGAGCAACAACAACAAAAAAAACCTCAAGGATTTGCAGACATAGCCAGAAGATAGTGAAACAATATTTTCTAGGGCCAAATACTTGTCCCTTAATGGAAAAAAAAAATTGTCACTAGGACGTTCCAAAGACATGTTATCCTAGATGCACAAGAGAAATAGTCAGGGCTTGCTTAAGGTAAAGATTAACCTTTTACTAGCTATGGGCTTGGGATGTGACTAGTCATCATGACCAGCCCAGTTAGGAGTTAGAGACGAGATCATCCCACATGGTTACTTTTGGTCACTGGGTTTGTCAGGCTTGTGTAGCTCCCCTTTTGTTCACAACAGTGATCTCTGCAAGGTGTAATAATATGATTTAAATTTTTTATTATTATCTACTTTATAAATGCTACCTTCAACAGTTTCAATTTAAAAAGTTAAAATTGACCTTAAATTTTTTTTTTAATCTGTAGATATGATAGAACCTTTTAGTTATTTTCATATTCAAATAGCAATCAGTTTGGGTATAAAATTCTGGAGTTCTTTATACTTTATCCCCCTGTTATTCTCAGTCCTGCTCATTTAAATTCTTTTGGAGAAATCTGGTTGGTCCTTTATGTTTGTTTCTGTTTGTTTAGCAGCAGAAGTCTTTTTATTCAAATTTAAAATTTTTCACCTGGACACTTTCTAGTCTTGGTCTCAATTCATGAATTTTTTCCATGTTGAACTCTGTCTACCTCTAATTACTGATTTCTTTTCAGAGCTAGAAAGTTTTTTTTTTTTATTGAGATTTAATTGACATACAACATAATATTGGTTTCAGGTGTACAACATAATGATTCAATATTGGTATATATTGTGAGGTGATCACCATGATGAGTTTGGTTAATATTCGTCACCACATGTAGTTCCAGAATTTTTTCCTGTGATGAAAACTTTTAACATCTATTCTCCTAGCAACTTTCAAACACTCAATGCAGTATTATTGACTGTAGTTGCCATGCTGAAAGAATTTTTTTAATATTCATTTTTAGCCTCATTTATGTTCTACTCTTCCATGTTATACTTCAAGAACATCTCTTATTTGTAGATTATTTGTAGGTTGGGTTTCCAAAGTATTTCTGAGCTCTTCAAAAGAAAAAAAAAAAAAGAATTGTCACTAGAATTGTGTACCCAGCAAAACTATCTTTCAAGAACAAGGACAAAATTTTCAAACAAACAAATATTGTGTTGACTACCAATAAACCTTCACTAAAGGAACTTTTAAAGATGTACCACAGGAAAAAGGAAAATGATCCCAGATGTAGGTCTAAAATACAAGACAGAACAATGAGAAAGAAACAACTGTGCAAGTAAATATAAATAAATATTAACTGTGCAAAATATCTGCACAAATCAATTTATCATTCAGTGTAGTTTCAAATAAAATCCCAACAAGGTGTTCATGCAATATGACAATCTCTTTCTATAATTTATAAAAAAGATCAAAGGAGCAAAAGAACCCAAATGTTCCTGAATAATTAGAAGGAATGAGACTTGGCCTACCAGATATCAATACACACAAAATAAAGTGATTATTAAGACTTGTTTTAAAGCATTGGTCATTGGAGTAAAGTGATTTTGCTCAAGAACAGACATATAGACCAGTGGATCAGACTAGAGAATCTAGAAGCAGACTCATGTATACAAGGAAATGTGATATAAATGAGGTGGTTTTGCAAAATAATATGGAAAATGAACTATTCAATAAATAGAGCTAAGATAGTTGCTTATCTATTTGGAAAAAAACCCTGAAATTTAATCCTTATTTATACAAAATCAATTCTAGATGAACTGAAGACCTAAATGTGCAAGGCAAAACTTTTAGAAAAAAATAGACTATCTTGATGACCTCAAGGGAGGGCGAGATTTTTAAGACACAAAAGCACATGCCAAAAAAGAAAAACATCAATAAATTCTACTATGTTAAGAATAAGAACTTCTGTTCACAGAAACACCATTTAGAAAGATAAAAGGCAAGCCACGGATTAGGAAATGACACTTGAAATGTATGTAATTTACAAAAGATTAAGATGGTAATATATCAGAAGCCTTTAAAGAATCAATAAGAAAAAGCAACATGATAGAAAAAGGAATAAAAACATAACCAAACATTGCATAGACAGGAAATCAAGTGTTATCAGTAAGCATGAAAAGATGCCCAACCTCATTAGGAATTAGGAAAATGCAAGCATAAAACCTCCATAATATGCCAATTTACACCCACTGAATTGGCACCAGTGTAAAAGTCTGACAACACTTGGTGGTGTCAGGGCTATGGAACAATGCAAGCTCTTTTACACTGCTTGTGGGAGTGCAAATTCATACTACCAGTTTAGAAATAAACTTGGCATTGTCTAGTCAAGTTCAGATGCACCGACCTTACTACCCAGCATTCCTACTCCTATGTGCCTCACCTAGAAATCCTTACATGTGTGCATCTAGAGATAAAACAAATATTGATGGCAACAACCCTCTGTCCATCAAGAAGAGAATGGAATGATGATCTGTGGTTTGTTCATACAATGGAGTGCCTTATAGCAGCGAAAATGAATGCATTACAGCTACACAGAACAACATCGGTGCATCTCACAACCAAAATGTAGAACGAAAACACGCTTGTTTGCTGTAGGAAAATGGGGACAGTCCAATTCTACTTCTCTGAAGCTCAAAGACATGCAAAACAAAACAATAAATTGTTCAGGATTGCATCCATCTTTGAGAAAACTATAAAGAAAAGGGCAAAGGAATGATAAATACAAAATTCAGAGTAATTATTGCTTCTGATGAGAAGGAGAGGAAGAGCTGGAAGAAGGATACATAGAAAGCATCAGGAATTTGTAATATTAGCTCTCTTAAGTTGGATGTCGATATAGAAATTTATAATCATCATCATCATCATCATCATCTCATTTATAAGATATGTTTTCACAGATAAAATAGTCTTAATTTCAAAAAGAAAATGCAGCTACTACCCATATTCTGGCAACCATGAGGATGGTGTGGGCTCCAGACTCAAAAGAGAGAAACTAGAGACAGGAGACCCACCATGAGGCTGTTACCTCTCTCTAATCACTAGTATTAAATGAAATCACAAATGTTAAAGTGCTTTTAAAAATGCCACACCCATGATAAGGTCTATGTAAGTGTTTGTTTTTATTGCAGTGATGAGGGTTTGGCAGGGAGTGATAGCAGTGAGTAGAGGGAAAAGGACTATATTTGAGAGATCTTTGCAGCTTTGAGTGTTTGAATAAGGGGTGATAGATTCAGTAATGATATTATGATTTCACTGTATTTATTAATACACTTAGCATTTGCAGAAAACCAAGCAAGGACCAGTAGAGGAGAAGCAGTTGGCGATGGTTGCTCCTTATGCATGTTTGAGTCATGTGGATGGAGATTTTTACTGATACGTTGCACTGGGCTGAACAGAGGTCGATGGAGAGTTTGTATAGAGGATGGAGAATCAAGGATTTGCTGAAGGAGTTGTCCCCAGGTTTGTCCTGGCAGCCACATGCATACTTCATAGCTCACGATCGAGGCTGCTCAAGCCCCCAGGCAACACCACAGTTTACTGGTCACCTTTCAGCCCACCACAGAATCCTTCTATCACGTGACTTTCTCCTTGTCTCTTAAAAATGCCCGGCATCTTGTTCAGGTAGGCAGACACAAACTTTTGAGGTAGCTACACTTGGAGGGTGTAGCAACTTCATATTGGGAGTCTGTCTTTGTAGATCTCAAGGGAACTTGACTCTTAATCTGGGCTCTCTGAGAACAGAGTCTTCGGAGGTCCACCCAGGGGCCTTGGCACTACATGCTGGTTCTACAGTTTGTCTTCCTGTCATTAGGACCTTAAGTCAGTTAGGGAAGGGACTTCAAAAGGCCACCTGGGCAGCTCTGCCTCTGCAGACCAACCCAGACAGATTTACCTCCCTTCCCTCTCTGAAGGACTCCTATTAGAGAGATGTCACTGATTCTCTTGGGAACCTCTCTCCCTTTGGACAAGAAGCCACTCTTGAAAGGCCTGGAGGCAAAGTGCCTGTTGAGAAGACACCAGCCTTTCCATTTGTTGTGAGTGTCCCCTTATGCAAAGCAACTGCTCAATGCATACCGAAAGCTTTCTAAAAGCTTTGGCCCACAATTTCCTAATAAATTATCTTAAATAAACGATGGAACAACTGTATAAGGAGGCACTTACAAGACTGTATACAATAAAGGAAAATTAGAAATAAACTTTCTGTCAACCACAGGGGATTTAAACGGATCTTGGTAAATCCACAGAGCATAATGTGATGCATTCATTAAAAAAAAATAACTTGAGGGAATATTTAATGATATTGAAAGATATTCACAAGATAGTATAAAGTGTAAAAAAAGTGGGGCATAAAGTAGTATGTTAAATATAGTTATGTTTTTATTTTTTAAGCATAAGAAAATATAGAAAAGATTTGAAAACATATAGTAAGATTTTAATAATGGTTATCTTTAGGTTGTACTATTATGGGCATTTTTACACTTCACCGTGGATAGCTGCATTTTCAGAGGGTTTACAATGACTATATATTTTTCATTTCATTTCACAGACTCATGGTGGAATATGCAAGCAAAACACATAAGCCAGAATCATCCTTAACCAGTCCTGCCCCAGGCCCATCCCTTCTCATCTGTGACCACTGTTAGAAGTTTTGTGTCATTCTTATGAGTCCTTTTCCTGTGTATTTTACATAGATATCTGTGTATAGTTAGAAATATGCAGCATTCTTTAGGGTTTCTTTTTTAACATAATTGGTATCATAACGTGTGTGTTGTAAAGATACATAACTTGCTTTTTTCACTTACCCGTGGACCTGGGAGACCTTTTCATGGTGGTGTACATCAATCATTTTAACTGTTGCACAGTGTCTATAGCATGGGTGGGCCACAATTTGCCACCTATTCACCCATGATTGATGATTATTTAGGTTGTTTGTAGTTTCTGATTAATACGAACCCTGATGCAGTGAAAATCCTAGTCCGTGCTATACGCGTGCAGGTACGTACCTGTTACTCCACGGGGAGATTCTGAGAAGTCAAGCCTATTGTCGTGCACACTTTAAATTCAAATAGATAAATCCAAAATAGTCTCCAAACTGGGATTTGCCTGTTGATTCTCCCACTAATGGTACTTAAGATACTTGTTTACCTAAGTCTTCACCAGCACAGGACATCATCAGTCTTTTTCACTGTTTGTGTATTACTTCAATAATTGGAAGAAAGGAGGGTTGCCGTAGGTCACCACCTGATGCTTGGCTGGATCTTTAACATCCTCCAAGTGGTCCACCAGCCCTTCTTGCCCAACCCAAATACCCAGGAACACAGTTTTGTACATTGTGCCCTGGGTGGCTGGTGTTACTTGCTATTGCCACATCTAGCAGCTGGGCGAGGAGTGCTATGGGGCTGAAGATGAAAGAGATGGCCTCAGAAATGTAGGAATTATCATCCGTCACCAAATACTATTCATGCACTATTGGTTTTACCTCCAAAACAAATGTCAAATCGGCCTGCCTCATCCGCTTCCATCACCACTATTCCAGATCCAGCCATCCTCATTCATCATGTGAACCCTGAGGCTGTCTGCAATTGCCCCCCACTTCTACTCTTGTCCTTTCAACCCTCAAGTTTGTTCTTCACCCAACAGCCAAAAAAAATCTTTCTTGAAGTATAATTCAGATCACATCACTACCATGCTCAAAAGCTTCCCTGGCCCTGCCTGCTCTTTGAGTTTATCTCCCCCCATCCTTCCTTTGCTCACTACATTCCAGGCATCTCCAGCTCTCCCATGACTCAGAGCCCTTGCCCATGCTGTGCCCCCAAGTGAGAACTCCTCCTTCCTATGCTGGCCCCTACTCCTATTTCAGGTCTTGGCTTAAATGTCACACAGTCTAAAATGAATCTTTCCCACATTGTTCTAATTTCTCATGCTTTGCCTTCAAAGCTCCTGTGACAACCAAAACTGAGAAGCTAATCTGTGTGGTTGTTTTACATATTTCAGGTCCATCTTCCCACCATACTGGAGGCCTACGAGGGTGGAGATTTGTCTACCTTTTCTTCTCTGTATTTCCAGCACCTAGCACAGTGCCTGACACACAGTAGGCTCTCAATGACAGATGAATGAATGAATGAATGAATGAATGGAATATTCCAAGAAAGATGGAAGAGAGGAGCCTGCTCTGAGGAAGCATTGGTCAGGAAGTAGCTTTGGGAGGCAGGGGTGACCTGGAGATTGCTAAGATGAGCATTTAATGTCACCTTCCAGTTGTGTGCTGTTCTGTAAGGCAATTCTCTCTGTGACCCCAAATCTCAAAGCCTATGTTGCTCAGGTGAGTGACACATTGAAAAGGAGTTAAAGGAAGATAGAACTGCTCCTGAGACTCCTTGGTGACTTGGGCCAGGTGGGGACTCAGTGAAGAGAAGAGTGACCCCACAGAGCTAGAGGAATTTGAGGATTTCATTTTTCTACCAAATTCACCATCTAAAACTCTAAAGGAAAAGAATATTAGAAAAAAATCAAAAAGGATGCAGAGAATGAGGTGGCTTACTCCTCGTGGGACAAGAGACTTTGAGGTTGGTTCTAGGCCCTCTTCATCTCCATTTCTTTGTATATAAAGTGGACATGACAGTCATCATCATTTACCTCCAGTGCCAACAGATTACACTAGATAACAAATCTCTAAGGCCCTTGGCACCAGTTGCCACACTTAGTACCTTGTTCACAGCAGGTGGAGAGGAGAGAAGGTGCAAGTCCAGAGCCAACAACAGGGACCTATTTGTGCAAGGTCAGCTTCCGGACTCGTGACCTGTGCGGTTGCACAGGGTCCCACTCTCAGAAAGGCCCTGAGCTTGGTTAAAACTCTGCTTGAATGACGCCATTTTGAAATTCTTAATTTTTGAACAAGGGACACTTTTTCTGTGTACTGGGCTCTGCAAATTAAATTATGTTGGGGGAATGAATGTGTGTGCGCGCACATGTGTGTGAGGGGGAGAGAGAACGCGAAGGATGCTGCTGCCGTGGGTGCTTAATGAAGAGATAAAGAGATGTTCTCATTAACGAAGCGATGTTACCTGATGTCAAAGTCACCCAGCTAATACCCACCCACGGTCCTTAGCCAACCCCACACACCAACAAGTTGAGACTTCACCTAACAATAGCCCCTCTCAGTTCCAAACATCAACAACCAAAACAACCCCTCCTAGCCTTTGAGATGTTACTTAATCACCCCCACTCCCACAGGCCAAGGCCCAACACCACAACACCAAGCAGTGCCAGGTGTGGTCTCCCTGCAGATTTTCTCAAGGACTCAACCAGCTCTGGAGACTGTTGGCTGGTGGTTTCTATATACAAGACACGTGCCGCCCTGTGCACACCCTAAATGTCTTTCCCACCCTGTCCTCTCTGGGCCAGATGGTGAGCTTCCTGGGCCAGCCTCCTCTCTGTGTTCCTAAGGCTGGGTGCAGGGCTTAGAACACGGTAGATGCTCAATAAATGCTTGCTAAAGTCATTTAAGCACTCACTTCCCACACATTTATCATCCAGAGGTGGAGATGGTCACAGACAAGATTAACATAAAATAAAGGAACAATAAAAAGTTTATAGGTTGAGCAAGAATTTGAGTAGTTACAAGATTTGGACTCCCACTACCTTAGGCCATGCCTCCTGCAGACTGGGATTGTCACTGCTGAAATGTGGGGAGCAAGGAAAGGCCTTGCTGGTGGACTAATTTACTTCCAGCTATAGGGATAGACGTATGCTCTGTATTTCTGAAATTGCTGCTTCCGGGTCGGTATTCAACGACCCACTCGAAACAGTAGCAGGGCCCTGACAGAGTTGGGAGTCTCCCGTCCTGCTCATCCTCAGTTCAGTGCCCTTGGATGGCCACGCCCCTTCTCTGGACCTCACTTTCCCCTGCCTCAGGCAAACACACTGGATCAGGGCTGTGCTAGCCAACATGAAGACATTTGCTTGAAATGTGGCTCGTGAGACTTGAGGAACTTAATCTGAAATGTTATTTTTCATTCATTAATTTGAATTTAAAAACTGATGCACTAGTCAGTTGTTGGAGAATTTTAAGGACATTTGGAACAACTTAAGTATGAGAACATATTTTTTTTGTAAATTTGATAAAATCTAAACTCTAATCAAGTATTTCTGAGGAAAAATAAAATTTTAGACTACGGTGTTCTGTAAGCATAAAATACAGATTTTTGAAGACTTAATATAAAAAAGAATGTAAAATACCTCATTAATACTTTTTATTTCAATTAAATATTGAAATATTTTTTAATTAGTGTGGTTAAATAAAATGTTGTTAATATTAATTTCACTTGTTTCTATTTTTCGTTTTTAATATGGTACTAGAAAAATTTAAGTTACATTTGTGGCTCACATTCTACTTCTGTTGTAGAGCACTGAAATTAGGGTATCTCAAGATACTTCCTTTTCTAAAATATTTTTACACTACAAATCTATATTCTTCTGATGCTGGGTAATCACTTAAATCTGTGAGTTTGCTTGTCTGGTATTATACTGCTCATCTCATTCTTGAGTTGGTACCTTGATTTTCTAAAGGAAAATTGCCTCTGCTGGACTAATTTACTTCCAGCTATAGGGATAGACATAAGACCCAGGCCTGACCAATCAGAGAAGTACACCCTCTCTTTGACTACAGTGATTGGTTTAGGCATGATACATGACCACCGGACAGAGCCAATGAAACTCCATTTGACTGAGAGATGGGAAATGAGACTCAGCTTTTTTGCTAGAAATGCTAAGGGAGTAGGATGGAAGCCTAGACATGGAGGCAGCCATCTTGCCTTTGTGAGAGAACAGCCTGCCTGACAAAGAGGCTAACACAGAGAAAAGGAGAATAAGAGTAAGGAGAGTCTAACTCTTGTACCTGAAGCCAAGAACTATCCATGGGCTTTTCAGTTACACGAGGAAAAGAAATCCTTTCAGTTTAAAACAGTTCAAATTGAAATTCTGTCCCCTGAAATGTGAATAACACATGGACACTTGGTTAACCCCTTAGTCCCAGCTCAAGTGGTCATGTTCGAAAACTGCTGGGCTGCCCTCGATCCTCTCATAACCTCTGTGGAACTGGCCCTTCCCTCCCTTTCCCATCTGCCTTGATACTAGCCTGCCTTACCATACTCCCCACCTAATGGCCAAACAGCTTGCAGTGGCGTGAACCAGCCACACTTGTATTCCTGCATTTTCACATGCCATTCCCTGGGCTTGAAAAAGCCCCTCCCTCTCATTTCCCACCACCACCCTGCCCCCTACACCATAGCACCTGACAAACTCTTCATTTTTCAAACTTCATCTGCTCTTGTCAAAGACACCAATGACCTATATGTTGCCATATCCAATGGCCACTTCTCTGCTCAGCTCCTACGTAACATCTTGACAACATTCCACATGACTACCATTCCCATCTTCTTTAAAGCATTCTCTTTCTCTTGGTTTCCATAATAACTTACTCTTGTTCTCCTACCTCATTGATCGCTCCTTCTCAATCTTTTCATTCATTCATTTCTTACATGTGCTCCTTTAACAAATATTTACCAAGAGCCTACTAGTTGCTAGGCTCTGTGTTAGGCGCTAGGCAGTCAACAGAATAAAGCCCTGCCCACGGAGTTTACATTCTAGGGCAAGTCTTTATTCCCCACCTCTGCTCGACCTCTAAATGTTGGCGCATGCTGAGGCTCATCGTGGGGACCCCTTGTCTTTTCCATCTTCTCCATCTCTCGGCTTTAAATTCCATTCATGGGTTGATGGCTCCCAAATGTCTATCCCTAGACCTGGCTATTTCCTCTGGACACCAGGCTGCTTACTTAATTTAGCCCTTTGGATATCTATAGGCTGTCTCCAGTTTAGCATGTTGAAAACAGAAATGTTTATTCCCCCACCCTCAGCCTAAACCTGTTTCTCCACCTGCCATTCTCAATGGCACCACCATCCACCCAGTTGCTCAGGCCAAAACCCTAGCAGTCATCCTGATTCCTCTTTCCTTCTCACCTCACAGCCAACCTATCAGTAAGTGCTGCCAGCTCTACCTCCAGAATGTACTCTAGAACTGGCCACTTTTCTCTCTTTCCTACCACCCTGGTCCAGGCCACCATCATCCATCCCTGACCACTATAATAACTTCCTTACTGGTTTCCCAGCTTCCACGTATGCCCATCATCCCATCTATTCTTCACACCATAGCCAGAGCGATCTTTCCAAAATGTAAATTAGATTGTGTCACTCCTCTCCTTAAAACTCTTCAATAAACAGCGTGGGAGAAGATATTTGCAACATTTATAAACATACATACATTTAGTAACTTGAATATATAAATAATCCACATTAATCAATTAGAAAAAGATAGCCTTGTAGAAAAATGGGCAAGGGGTATGAACCCACAGTTCACAAGAGAAGAAACTCCAAGAGCTAATAAATACAAAATTACATGTTTAACCTTACTAATAATCATGAAAATGCAAATTAAAATGAGTTACCAAAACGCCGTCAAAATTTTAAAGGCTGACAATAGCAACTGTTGGCAAGAATACAAAGAAATGGGAACTTTGAGATGCTGCTAGTGGTAATATAAATTAGTATGCCAAGTTTGGAGAGCCAGCTTTATATAATGTATAGTGACTTTTTATAATTCTGAGAATGAGCACACCCTTCAACCCATTAATCTCTCATTTCAGAATCAGTTGTATATAGCGAACAAAACAGGATCAATAGGATAAATAAAATATGTACATGTGTCATATAATTCTAGACAGTAGTTGAAAACCAATTAACTAAGTTAATTCAACATCTATCAAGCATTCTTGGATGACAAAAGGCAGAGAGGGGGCTCTGTTCATCCATAGATGATAGAAGTGACCAAATCAAAGTTGTGATAAAAACAAGGAGCAAGCAGCAAGAAAAAAATCGCCTGGGATCTTGATGAACAAGCCATACAACTAAGGAGAAATGCAAGAAACCACCCTGCAACGGCAGAAGGTAGGAAGGGGTGAGGATGCGTCCCGAGCGGCTAAGTGGCAGGCGCCTCTTAAAGCAGTTACATCCGTAAGCAGATTTTTGTGATGATGGACCTGCTAGCTCTGAGCACCAGTGCCAATTAGCTTTGTGCTAGGGGCACCAGGGGACTTACAGGGAGACATTGTCGCTGTGAGGGTCAAGGGGAGACCTGCTCTATACAGAAGTGCCAGCGGTATCCTTTGTTCCCTGTTGAGCCCTCTGATCTCCCAGTGCACAGACACAGTGCCACCATAGCCCAGACATCATCAAACTGGAGAACAGAGGTTGCTCCACCCAGAGGACTCCCTGAAACCCCACCTACCCCAACTGGCAGTCCCACCCAAGCCACATCCAGGTGTATCCTCAGCGAGTCAGATGCTTTTTGCTGAGCAGCGCCTAGACTCACACTGGAGCCAGCTGGCCTTGGTTTCTGGTGTGGCCTTTTAAAGCAACTGTAAGCACAGCATCTCTGGATTCCTCGCTGAATCTTAACAGGTAACCCCAGGAGGGGTAGAGGCTTGAGCTTAACTTGGCCTGCAGCTGAGCCCCTCTCAGGACTGTGCCACTGAACACCTACTTCACAGATCCACACTAATAAGACTGGGAGGCTTAGGAGCTTTACTTAGTATATAGAAACAGACATGGAAAGGCAGCCAAAATGGGAAGACAAAGAAGCAGAAACCATATGAGAGAACAGAACAGAGATCCAGAAATGATGGAGTCAAGTGATCTAACAGACGCAGAGTTCAAAACACTGGTTATAAAGATGCTCAATGAACTTTTGGAAAATGTAGTTATAAATTCAGTGAGAACTTCAACAGAAAGATTTAAAAAACATAAAAATAGAAATGGAAATTGTAAAAGAGAACCAGCAGGAAATGAAAAACACATTATCTGAGATGAGAATAAACAAAGGAATAAATTAGGTGAATAAAGAAAAGGACCAAATGACCTATCTAAAGGATGGGAAAACCAAGGACATTCAATCAGAATGGCAAAATATATATATATATATATATATATATATATATATATATATATATATATATATATATATATATGCCAAGACTATAAAAATAATTTGAGGAGCATATAAGACACTATTTAGGGTCAAAATATTTGTCTGATCGGCATACCTGAAGAAAAACAAGATGTTGAACAGCTATCTGAAGAAATAATGATGGAAAACTTCCCTAATCTGGTCGAGGAAATGGACATAAAACCCCAGGAAGCTCAGAGAATCCCAAAAACCAGGGATCCAAAGAGGCCCACACCAAGACACATCATAATTAAAATGTCAAAGGTTAAATACAAAGAATATTAAAAGCCTCAGGAGAAAAACAGATAGTTACCTATAAGAGACCACCTATAAGACCGGCAGCTGATTTCTCAAAAGAAACTATGAGGACAAAAGGGCTTGGCAAAAAATATTCAATGTGATGAAGACTCAGGATCGACAGCCAAGAATACTTTATTCAGCAAAGCAATCATTTAGAGTTGAAGGGCAGATAAAGAGTTTCCCAGACAAAAATAAGCTAAAGGAATTTATCACCACCAAGCCAGTATTACAGGAAATGTTGGAGGGACTCCTTTAGAATAAAGAACGTATCAAAAACAGGAATAAGGATGGTAACAACTACATTCCTATCAATAAGTACCTCAAGTAGAAAAGAATTAAGTACTCCAACTAAAAGATAGAGTGGATGAATGGGTAAGAAAACAAGATCTCTACATATGCTGCCAATAAGAGACTCACTTCAGATTAAAGGAATCACACAGACTAAAAGGAAGAGAATGGAAAAAGATATCGCTTTGAGGGACCTAGAAGGTATTCAAGTCAGACAGAGAAAGAGAAATACCATATGATTTCATTTATATGCAGAATCTAAGGAATAAAAAGAACAAACTAATAAAAAAAAAAAGACTCTCAAATATGGTGGACAATTTGGTGATAGACAGAGGTGAGAGGGTTTGGAGGACTGAGAGAATGAGGCGAAGGGTTAAAGAGGTACAAATTAGTAGCCAATGGATGGTCACGGGGATGGGGAGCACAGCATAGGGAATGCAGTTAGCATTAATACGTTGGCTAGTTGGAAGGTCAGGGGAGGGAGGGAGCAATTGAGGGAATCATTTTATGAGCTATATAGATGTCTAACCAATGTACTGTATCCTTGAAACTAATTAAAATAAACAATTTTTTAAAGGCAGCTATAAAAAGACATGTGCACACTGCTTCCATTATGCAAATTTAAAGTTCTAAACTTAAAGAGAAAAATGGCTTCCCATTACTCTCAGAATAAAACCCTAATTCTTACCCTGGCCCACCAGGTCTATGTGATCTGGCTTTCTAACTCCATCTCATACCACTCACTAGGCTCCAGCCACACTAGTCTGCTTTCAAGCATTCTTAAAGCTCTGATTTTCTCGCCCAACTTAGGGCTTTTCTATTAACTATTCCCTCTGCCTGGAACTTCCCTTAAAGCAGGCTCCACATCACCTGCAAACACTCTGTGTTTGTCTAATTACTTGTTTGTTTCCTTGTCTCTCCCCATTAAACTATAATTATTTGTTTATTTCTTTGTCTCTCCCCATTAGACTGTAAGCCTCAGGAAAGAAAGAACGTTGCCTTTCTTGTTCAGTGGTATATCACCAATGGATGGCATTTCATAAGAGCTCAATAGATGCTTATGGAATGAATAAACATGACTTCCTCTAGGAAGTCTTTCCTGAATTCCTAGACTAAGAAACATTCCTTCACTCTGCATTTCTGCAGCTTCCTGGCTGGGTTCTTGCAGCAAGTTGTCCCACTATAATTCGGGAACTCTTGATCTGGGGTTTTTCAAATGGATGGCAAGGCAATCTATAAACTGTAGGCAAAAACTGTAGGCAAAATTTTATGGGCATGTGCTTATTACATTTTCTGGGGAGTTTTCATCATATTCCTTAAAGAGTCTATGCCACAAACACACACAAAAAAAATTTATAACACTGCTGCTTCAGTTGGGTTATAATTTGACCAGGTCCTGCAACCTGTGGGCTGCTTGAGGGCAAGTCTGCCACTGTTTTCCAAAATGCCAGTGCAGAGCCTGGCATGGAACAGGAGAATCTCAGTGAAATCTAGAGTGAATGAATAAGTGAATGAATGCATGCTTTGGGAGCCTGGGTACCAGGCCCATTTTCACTCTCAGACCCTTTGGGAACCTGAGACATCGGAACTAGAATAGGCTGGAACAGACAGGGAGAAGAAAGCTGGCCTTTGCCTCAGCACCAAGAAGGCTTAGTGCTCAGATAGGCAGGGCCCTGGACATGGATCTCCTCTTGCTCACCCTGAGCCCAAAGATGCTGATCCGTTAACAGGTTTTTCATCCTCTTCCCAGTGCCAGGTGTGTCCTCCTCCTCCTCCCTCCACCTCACCCCGGAAGGTGAGCCAGCTTTGGTACCAGGGCTTATCAGCCAAGATCAATACAATTGCCCAGCTCAGGCAGCCCCATGGAAACTCCACAACAAGACACCAAAACAGAGACCAAACCCTTCCTGGGAAACTCAAGGGGCATGAAGAGGTGTCTCCTTCACTGGTGACTGAGGAATCCAGAAATTCCGGTGGGGCCAACTGAGCAAGGCGTGCGGGACATTCGGCCTCATTCCATATAAAGAAACGCCAAGCTCCAAGATCTATTCCCATTTGCCAAGTAGCCAGAGTCTTTCTCCAAGGCCATCTTACACACACCTAGGGTCAGGTACTTTCTTGAGAAATTCATGAATGAAGTCCAATCAGGCTGGGTCCATTCAGGTATCAAGAGGATTATTTAATACTATTGACTCATATTGACTGAGATTTATTATATGCCATGCCATATGCTACATGATCTATATTTTTAAAAATGTAATCCTCACAATATATCTATGAGCCCCATTTGAAAGAAGAGAAAATTGAGACAGGAAAGGCAAAATAGCTTTCCAAGGCTCTTTGGCCAACAAGTGGCAGAGCTAAGATTCAAATAGGTCACCTGATTCCTATACCTTAACCTCTACTTTAGAGCCACCAAGTGTGGAGCCCAAACTAGGTGATATGTAGTTATACCTGATTACAATTAGGTCTCACAGCCACCCTGGCAGGAAAATCATTATCACTTTCTCTGTTTTACAGATGAGCAGAGACTCAGAGTAATCTGCCCAAGTTCACACAGCAAGGCGAGTAATAGCAGAGACACGCACCTATCTGAAGCCAACATGTTGGCTCTTAACCCCTGCCTGGAAATGTTTTCCATAAGAGGGCTGGGCTGGTGTGGCCACTCACAACTCCCCACCCCTCCTCACTCCAGGTCCAGAGTGAAATGAAGTCATTCTCTAAGCTGAATTTCCAACACAGAAACTAGCATCTAAAACAATGATTGGCAAAAAGTCTGAGCTTGATGAATAAATGTATAAAATGCATGAATGTATGAATGAATGGATGAATGAATTTCTCCTGACTACAGCCTTTTCTCTCAGGAAAGAGAATTTGCAGTTCCCTCCAAGAGAGTAAGACCCAGGCACCCACCAAACATTCTCCCCACGGGCTGGAGAACCTTCTGTGGTGAGGTATAAAAGATGGGCTCACTTGTGTTCCTGGAGAACTAACCCTGTTGCTTGCACAGAATAACCAACACTTAGTCCACAGAGCACGTTTGTACACATGTTATGGATTTCTCTCCACAGCCACCACGAAGGAGGTACCACTCTCCCACTGAAGAGCCTGCAGTGCAGAGAGGACACATGAGTTGTCATGGAAACAAGTGACAGTGTGGGGATCACTTCAGATCCCTTGTCCCTTTTCCTCTGGCATGTCCCTATGTATAGGGTCAGAGACAGGATTACGGGATTGCCAGGGGTTTGTCCCAAATCTATAGGCAAACAGGTCGAGGAGCAACATCTAGGTCCTCAATGAGAGGGAAAGAGAAACAAAGTCTTTGCAGGGGATGTGCCCAGAGGTCCCAGTCAGACAGCAGAACCAGGCCCGGAGATTTCAGAGAGCTGCATGGCGGGCTCTCTGGGTGGGATCAGGCCACAGAAACTGGGCAGAATTAGAGACATCAGCCATGGTTGGTGAAACAGGCATAAGCCCAGCCAGAGGCAGCCTAGGGACAGAATCAGCAATGGGACCCTGCTTGCTCTCTGGCTCACCCCTCCTGGGGGGGCACAGGGTCATCACTGGGGGAGCTTGATGCCACATAATGGACTGGGAGGGCAGAACCTCTCTACATGGGCACGGAGCAGTGCTGCCCGGCCCAGCCAAGCCCTTACCAGACAGCCAAGCACAATGGCTCTCTTAGGCAGGCATACAATTCAGCCCTTTCAGGCCAGGGGCAGTCGGGCTGGCATCCCCTGTACCTCTGTTTCTCTCTGGCTCCTGTAAGTGAATCACTCAGAATTAATGACCTTGGGAACAATGAACAGGGAGCAGGTTTGAGTTCTTCTTTAACAAACAGGAAGCTAGATCTCAGGTACCCCAGTGCCATTGCAGCTGATGACGATCTATGCAGTGGATGCTCCAGGGTCACAGAGCCACGCAACAAAGTGTCATAGAATTGTCACTAACTGTGACCGTCAGAACCATAGAAAGTTAGGTTCAGAGCGTCACAGATTGTTCTAATTACGGAGTCACAGAAAGCCAATGTCCCAGAACCATCAATTATAAGCCTAGAATCACCAGCTCAGGGAATCACAGGCCTGCAGGATCATCAACCCATCAGTTGCCAGAACTCAGCTCTTTAGAGAGGGGAAAAAGCCTTGGAGACCATCCTGTCTAAAGTTTCATTCTGTAGATAGGGAAACCGAGTCAGCTGATCATAAAGTCTGGTCACAGCTGACCAAGGCCACTCTGCATCTTCATGCTACTTCCAGGGAAAATGGGCAAGATGTGCAGAAGCCTGAGCTCCTGGACACTTGGCCCAGGGACCTGCCCCTTGGGGATGGTCTGGTCCCCCTCTGAGGGATCATTTGACGCTGCCAGGGCACCTGTGGTCAAACCCTTCCATTGTTTCGAGATCTGAGGCTTTGTAAGTTCTAATGTCAGGATGATGTAGTTGGCAAGTCTAGACAGGCTTAAATTCCTTTAGTCAATCCCTCAGTCCCCTGCCTAATAAGGGAGAATAGTGCACCCTCATGATTTTACCTGGGAGTCTGCCCACTGATGATCACACAGCAGAGAGAGCCAGTCCTCCAGGGTTTCAGCATGGGGTGCCCATTGCCTCATCAAGGTCACTTCAGTTCACTGCCACTCAAAGAAACCCAGCCTCACTTCCCAAGAGCCTATCACAAGCTAGGCTCAGAGAAGCTACTATGAAGAACGTTGTACTCACCTTTGAGGTTCCTACGGTCCATTGAGGCGTCATATATGTATGTGATTATAAGACAAGGTAGAGTATGATGGCAATACACACAGAAGAGACAGGAATTAAGAAAAGCTTCACGAGAGAGTAGCGATATTTAAGCTGAGCTATTAGAGAGTTTTTCTTTATATCAATCCCTGACTCCTGCTTCTGTCTGTGTTGAAGTAACAAGAACTCGACCTACCTTCTCACACTAAACACATAGAAAACTGAACAACATATATAAAACATTTGTTTTCAGACAATGAAAAAACAGGCATAAGAGTATGTGATTCCCCAAGAGAAGAGAAACAAATAAAGGGAGCCCCTGATTGTCCTAGTTTTCTGCCTGGCGCCAATTCCAGACCATGGTTCGGGAAGAAGAATCTCAAGCAGAATATGTTAATCTTGCGGATTTAAAAATCTTGAGATTGGAGTTGAGGGATGAAGCTAGAAGTCATGTGGCAAAGTTCCAGAAAGAAAGAGATTGTAAAAGCGCTCTAGAAATTTGCATGTGACCTTCTGGAGTTGTTGCTGAATACTAGGGTGAAATTCCGTGAGACTGGGCAAAGAATAACGGAAAAGCCGCAAGCTGAACAATTCTTAAAGCTCATGTAGGACAGAAAACATTTGAATTATGAACAACCAGAGTGGTGAGAAGTCACTGGAAACCTAGAACCTCCAGTGGGGACTTTGGAGAAGTCATGCCTTAGCCAAAAGCTGCTGTGCCATCCTAGAGTGAGGGCTAGTCCAGACCAGCCAGGCCAAGCTTTCAAACAGGCTTCAAAGGGACGAAGCTGATTTGCAAGTAAACCTAACAGCCTGTTACAACAAAGCTCAACTTCTTTAAAGTAAGACAGCCAAATGGAAACACCCAGCTACATGACATCACTAATGTCCAGTCTCCAGTCAAAAATTACTAAATGTGCCAAGAAGTAGAAAAATGTCATTGACTTATAATCAAGAGAAAAATCAATCGATATAAATGGACCCAGAAATAACAGTGATGGTGGAATTAACATACAAAGATGTCAAAATAGTTATTAGAACTATGCTGAAGTATTTGAATAAATATAATGAGGGGAGAAATGGAAGATATAAAAAAATCAAGTAGAACTTTTAGAGGTAAAAAAATATATCTAAAATGAAAATTTTTACTGAATGAGATTAATAGTACATTAAACATTATAGAAAAAAAAAAGATTATTTACCCTGAAGGTGTGGAAATATAATCTACCTAGAATGAAGCACAGGGAGAGAAAAAACTGGAAAAAAATGAACAGAGCTTAGCGGCTTGTGATATGACCGCAAATGGTCTAGCATGTGTAACTGAAGTCTAAAAAGGAAAAGAGAGAGAAAAAACAAACAGAAAATATATTTGAAGAAATAGTGGCTGGAAATTTTCTAAATTTGATTTAAAAACTATAAATCCACAGATCAAGAATTTCAATATCCTGCCCAAGCAGGATAAACATAAAAACCCCACACCAAGGTACATCGTAATCAAATTGCTGAAAACCAAAGATAACAAGAAAATCTTAAAAGCAGAAAAAAGACACGTTACATACAGAGGAGCAATGATAAGAACTAAAAGATAGTTCTCATCAAAAACTGTGCATGCCAGGAGACAATGGCACTTCTCTAAAACAATGAGGAAAAAACCCATCAATCTAAAATTCTAGGTTTCCAGCAACAATACGCTTTAAACAATGAAAGAGAAATAAAAACTTTTTCAGAAAAACAAAACTGAAAGTATCTGTCACCGTCAGACCTGCACTACAAGAAATAATAAAGGAAATTTTTCAGGTGAAAGGAAAATTGTTCCAGATAGAAATTGATTCTATACAAAGGAATAAACCCATGAATAAACATACAGGTATTTTTTTCTCTCGTTTGTCAATTTTTTTTTAAAGATAAGCAAAAATAACAGTGTATACTAGGGCTTACAATGTATGTAAAAGCAAAATGTAGGACAACAATAGTGCAGAAAGAACAGACCAGGGAATGGAAATGCACTGTTGCTATAAGTTTCTTACATTATCTGTTTTAGTAGATTTGTATTGAGTTGATTCAGCCAAGCTGGAACCATGTTTCCCAGAATTCCTTTCTCCATTAGCATGGTATTTTGTGCAACATCTGGAAGATGGAGTAAAGCAATTGGTTCTTGCTTTTTTGCTTTTTGTTTTTTTGTGTGTGTTTTGGCCACTCAGAAAGTTGGTATGGGGACACCAGGAGCAGCTCATACACACTGTCACTTAACTGCTGGGTCACCTTGTCATTGTGAAGGCAGCAGCTGGGCTCACAGCTCCTGCTGTATCATCCTTCAGTTTCTCTCGTCCCTTGCCCAGGTGTGTGTTTTAGCTTCATGGTGAAAAGCCCCAGTTTCTCCTATAGGTCACTGACAACACTGAAGTTAGCATCTGGGAGGAGGTGAGAGATGACGATGCTGATTTATTCCCAGTTAAAATCTCTTCGTCTCAATTTCCTTCATTTCACTATCAGAAGATAGCCTTTTATAAATTGTTTATCCAGCTCCATAGAATCATATAAGAGTAAATTCTTATAATAAATCATTTTTATATATCACTTCCGTGATTCTACTTTTCTGCTGGAACCTTGACTAATAAGTATATGAAATGGCATAATACTATGTAAATACTATGTGTTAAGTTAACAGTGCATATAATTAACCCTAAAGCAATTACTGAAAAATAAAAGAGTGAAAATAAAATCATAAAAATAATCCAAAAGAAGCCAGACAAAGGGAAATGAAGGAACAAAAAAGAGATGGAACAAATAGAAAGCAAGTAGCAAGACAGTAGATTTAAATCCAACAATATCAATAATTATATTAAAAGCTAAGACGTCCAATTTAAAGGCAGAGATTGTCAGACTGGATTTAAAAAGCAAGATCCAATGATATGCGGTCTACAAGAAGCCCACTTTAAATATAAAGAAACAGATAAATTAAAAGTAAAAAGATGGATAAATCTATAGCAGGAAAATACTAATCCTAAGAAAGTTGAAGTGGCTAGATGAATGTCAGACAAAGTAGACTTCAGAACGAGGGATAATACTGGAGATTAAGAAGGACATTTGTGAATAAGAAAAGGATCAATTAATTAAGAGAATATAACACTCCTAAATATGTATACACCTAATAACAGAGCTTCAAAATACATGAAGCAAAAACTGCCACACCTGAGAGAAGAAATAGACAAATCCACAGCTGGAGTTGGAAATTACAATCCTCTCATAATTGAGAGAACAGAAAGTCATCAAGGATATGGAAAACTTGAACACTGTCGACTACTTGGCCTAACTGACATTGATAGACTACTCCACTCAACAACAGAATATACATTATTTGCAAGGGCACAAGAAGATACACCAAATGCTGGGCCATAAAACATGTCTCAATACATTTAAAAGGACTGAAATCACTACACTAACTCTGGAGAGAAAATAAGTAATATGGGGATGAACAAAAGCTAAAAGATAAAGAGAATCTTCCCATACAATGCAAATTAAGTCATCTTTTGCTTCTTACAAGTGATAGCAATGTGTTTTAAAATCTAGATGGATATGTCTTAAAACTTACTTGCTTTCAAACCAGGGCATGAATCAGAGGAAACCTCCAGGCCAGTAGAAAATGTTGTTGAAGATCTGGGTGGCTTTTCAAAGGGAGGGGGCTGATAATAGCGACTTAAGTCAAGAAGGCTTGTTCCCTGAGCTCCTGCACCTTCTCCTGGGTGGCCCACAGGCACATCAACATGTCCAAAACCAAGCCAATAGCATATTCCCAAACCCCCAGATCACCCATCTGAATCCTTCCTTCTCAAAACTGCTCTTTCTTCTGAATTACATCTGAGCTAAGAGCACCACTCAAAAACTTGCTGGCATTCGCAACTCCCCATTCTCTTTCAGTTCTCACAGTTAATCAGTCACTGAGTCCTACTGAGTCTTTTTCGTTGATCACTGGACCCTACCTTTTTTCCCCCTCCCCAGCCACTGCCAGGTCCAAGCCCTCTTCTCATCTCTACCTAATTATGTAACTACTCCTAATTTGCCCCAGGCCGTCTGCCTTATTTTGCCTCCCTCTGTGCTATGTCTTATTTGCTAATGGATTTTGAACTTTCTTGTTTGTCGCATTTTAAAAGTCATACAATAACACATATTCGTCATCAGAAAATATCTAATACAGGTGAGAAAAACCCAAAATACATCACTTAATAAATAGAAGTGAAATCAACTGTAAGTTCCCATCAGCCCAGTGATAACCACTGCTAATGTTTTGGATGAACAGCCTTCCAACTCT
Organism: Macroglossus sobrinus; assembly: GCA_004027375.1. Classification (NCBI taxonomy): domain Eukaryota; kingdom Metazoa; phylum Chordata; class Mammalia; order Chiroptera; family Pteropodidae; genus Macroglossus; species Macroglossus sobrinus. The sequence continues at coordinate 368,418 of PVKZ01000987.1, read as the reverse complement.
TTTCCAAACATTCACTTGTACTCTTTACAAAATGAGATTGTTCTGTACCACAGTGACCCAGTTCACCAGGGACGGTCCCCATTTTAGTACCAAAGTTCCTGCATCTCAAGAAAGCATTCAGTCCTGAGCAAATTGAGATGCTTGTAACCCTGCAGGATTTTTTGGTTTTGTTTATGCTTAATATATTAGCATATTTTGATGCTAATAATATACAACTGTATCTTTATTTTAATGACTGCAGGGATACTGACAAGTGTGTGTGTGTGTGTGTGTGTGTGTGTGTGTGTGTGTGTATCAAAATGGTCTTTTAAAAGCAAAAACCCATTGCCTTCCACTTCATCCCTTGATGTGCCCCATAGCACAGAGCCGTGAACTCTAGAGTGGGGGAGGGGAGGTGCAGTCCAGGCAATGCATGAGAAGAACCACTAATGCACAGGAGAATAAGTACCAGAATTTATATGTATTCCTTATCTCGTGTTTTCAATTTTTCTTTTGGGAAAAATGGACAGCCACATGCTCAAGGATGAAACTGGACCACTATCTTACACCATACACAAAAATTAACTCAGAGTGGATTAAACACCTGAGCATAAGACCTGAAACCATAAAACTCCTAGAAGAAAAACACAGGAGGTAAGCTCCTTGACATTAATCCTGGCGATGATATTTTTGGATTTGACAAGAAAAGCAAAGGCAACAAAAGCAAAAAGAAATGGGACTATATCAAACTAAAAAGTCTTTGCACAGCAAAGGAAACCATCAACAAAATGGAAAGGCAACCCATTGAATGTGGTAAAATACTTGCAAATTTTATATCTGATAAGGCATTAATATCTAAAATATACAAAGAACTCATACAATTTAATGCCAAGAAAAGCAAACAATCTGATTAAAGTTTTCTATTTTTGTGTCTTATAATGTACATGATCTATAAGTATGGTAGTCCATGATTATAATTTATTTATAAATGGATCTCCTCCTAATGGAGACTTTTGTGTTTATTTCCAGCATGATCCTAAAAGTTGGAGTATTGGCCTGATAAAATATTAATTCTAGCAGTCCTGGAATGTCCAACATGGTTAAGACTTTGCTTCCCACTTCAACTTTATCGACTGCCTTCCTACCCCCCAAGTAAGCTATACCAAACCATATCTGTTGCCTGAACATCCACATTCGCTCTTCCAAGTTTTTGCACAAGCTGTTCCCACTGCCAGAGGTTCCAGACACTTCACCCCCTTCACTTCCTGGCTAGTAGGCACCTGTGCCTAGAGGCCCAGATCAAGTGACATTTCTGCCAGGAAGCCTTCCTGGGCACACACCCCTTTCTCGAGCCCATCCCATCCAGACTGGGTGCCCCTCCTCCGTGTTCCCATAGCACTCTGTGCCTACCTGCATAGCACTGACCATATGACTTTGTTATTGCCTGTTTATTTTCTTTGGCCTCCTCAAGGTGGGGAATGCCTTTCATATTTGAATCTCTAATGGCTGTTGGGACCAATGCCTGCCGCCTATTAGTAAATGGGAAAGAAAATAAACAATACTAACTAAATGTATATTGCACTTTGTAGATGCCAGGCACTGGTAGAAGAACTTTACATATATTAGCATATTTAACACAAAACCACGCCCACAAGGTGGGTACTTCTGTTGTCTCCATGTTACAGAAGAGGAAACAGAGATGCAGAGAACTCAAGGAACTTGCCGAGATAATATAACTAGTAATTATCTGAGCTGGAATTTGAACCCAAGCAAATCAGCTTCAGAATCCATGCTATCAATCACTAAGTGAATCACTCAATAAAAATATGAATGAACAAATGAAGGGAGGAAGGAACACATGAATGAACAGTTAAGCGAAGCCGTGAGTAAGCGAGTGTCCAGCAGCCTGGCATCTGGAGACTGTGCCCAGCCAGCTTTGCAAACATCAACAAACTGCTCTATATGTAAGATGCCGCTGTCTCTTTTCATCTTATGCCATTTAAGAATTCTCAAACTGGTGCTTAATAAGGTGCCAAAAACCTGGCTCCATCCTCCTCAGCCTTTTACTGATACCAACCAAACTATCCCATCTTCACTGCTTTCTTGATAACAGTGTACAGGGGGGTAAGTGTGCAGAAGGATGAGAGTGCAGGAGGATGAGCGTGCAGGGGGATGAGCATAAGTAGCATAGGATGGCTGAGTGGTAGAGTGAGCAGGTGCACTCAGAAACACTTAGAGATCATGCAGTCCAACCCTCCATTTTGTAGACAGGGAAACTGAGGCCCAGAGAGGCAAAGTGACTTGCCCACGGTCACACAGCAAGTTAGTGGCAGAGCTGAGAATGGGCCTAACCTCCTGGTTTCCAGTCCATCTCTTTACTAACCTACCTCTGGTCATTGCTTTAGCCTTGTCAATCCAATCAAAAGGCATTTGGGGCAAAAACACAACAATTGGGTTTAACGATTTCTCAAACAATGACACTACCCAAATCTGCTTAGGCGTCAATTTTGAAAGGTTGTGGGAATAAGGGAGGTGAGAAACCCAAAGTCGAGGCCCTGTGATTTCCTCCAGGCAGAGAAGTGAGTAACTAAAACCATCACTGGTGACTCACCGTGTGCTGGATGCTTCCCTGCATTAGCCCACTTAATCCTCCCAACTCATGATAATTGTCCCCATTTTACAGATGAGCAAACTGAGAGAAGTAAGTAGAGTGGCAACTCATCTCAATTTTCCTGGAATCGTCCCTGTTTTACACCTGAAAGTCCCGTGTCTCAGGAACCCCTCAGTCCCAAGCAAACTGGGACAGCTGATCAACCCCAGAGATTCAGGCCAGTTTCCATGCCCTTTTCTGCCACACCGTGCCACCCCTGTGGGTGAAGAGATAAACTTGAAGGTGAGGAATAAACAGATAACCAGGCAAAGCAGGGTGAGGATAGGAAGTCGGGGGAGGGTAGGCACGGAGAGGCAGCTCTGAAGGCAGGTCAGCTCCAGGTCACTGCAGCTGAGCCAAAGGCTGGGAAGCAGGGCACTCCTGGGTGCCATGCCAGCGGAGGACAAACAGAGGCTGGTCTATTCATCTCTTCTTATCCCAGGAGGAGTCTGTTTACTACGATAATGGCCCTGTTATCTCAGCCAGGTCTCTGGGTCCTTGCCAGGCAGTACAAGGGTTTAAGTTCTGAGGCTCTGATGAAACCAGTCTCCCTGGGACCCTGGCCTGCTCCCCATCCTCCTCTGAAAGCCTGGCTGGCAGAGAAGGGGAGACATGTGAGAGCTGCAGGGCAGGGCCCCCCCTGCCCAGGGAGGCCACTGGGAGAGCAGGACCGCCATGCTCTGACTCTGGATTTCCCGGTTTCCTGGGGAAGGAAGTCACAGTGCTTGACCAGCTGCTGGGAGCCAGACACTCTTATTTTTAAGTCTCTCCTCCCCAAAGCACTTGAGATAGGAAGCATCATCTCCACTTTACAGAAAAGAAAGCTGAGCCCAGAGAGGGGATGTCCCTTGATGAGGTCACACAGCATGTCAGTGACACAGCATGTCAACGGCAGAGCTGTGGCTCCAGTTCTCCTGCCTCCCAAGCCTGCCTTCACATAAGGCTGTAAAATGATGACCCAGAGATAAACTATGTCCTGGGTTCCTGGGTGCGTGTCTGTGTGACTCTGGTTTCCCATAGCACGCCTGCCTGCACACTCCCCTCGCCCTCCTCCACCCTGCTGACTCCTTCTTACCCTTGACACCTGCCTGACTCCTAGGCTGGCGAGAGCCCTGTCCTCTTACCCACAGTGGCCTGTGCTTGGCCAACCACTATCCTCACGTTTGGGTTGTAACAGACACTTGTCAGTCTCCCCGCTGCACTAAGGCTCCAAGGGAACAGGAAGTAATCTCTATGTTCAATTAATGGCCAGATAATCATTAGCTCTGTATCGATCAGGGGGCATCCTGAAGGCAATAGCCAACTTAAAAGTCTCCCTGCCGGTCTCTCTGCTCTACTCACTTTCCCCCATGATCTCACTGACCTTTACCAGTCACGTGACCAAAGTGTGGTGCCTGGAGCAGCAGCAGCCGTGTCACCAAGAGCTTGTTGGAAATGCAGAAACTCACACCCAGCTCCAGAGCACTGGCACTGAGCCAAGGTTTGATACACATTCACTAGCATTGTTCACTATTATACCTGAACCTTGCTATGAACCCTCCTGTGCAGCTGTCTCCATCCCTACTGCTACAGATGAAGCTAGGGTTTAGAGAAGAAATATGACTTTCTCCAGAATGAACAGCCAGGGAATGGTAGAGGTGGGATTCAAACGTAGGGCCCGTCTCCCTCCAAAGCTGATGGAAATTAGTGCTGACATTACATGTGGCGGAAACCTACATTTATTGAGCATCACTACTCGCAAAGCCCTGTACTTGCTTTATTTTTATCTCATGTGACCTTCTCAACTCCTCATGAAGTCAGAGGTTGACATTCCTACTTTACAGACAAGAAGACAGGGCTCGAATAGCGGGGGGGACTTACCCAAGATTCACAGCTAGGAAACAGCAGAAATGGGATGGAATCAGCTCTATTTGCCTGACAAAAAGCCCCGGACTGATCCTGGAGGAGGTGGTCAGTGGGTCAGTGTGTGTGTGTGTGTGTGTGTGTGTGTGTGTGTGTGTGCGCGCGCACGTGCGCGCGCGCGTTCCAGCTCTGCCTGTCCTTTCTCCCACCTGAGAAAGCTGTGGCTTTAGATCATAACCCACACTTCCTTCCCCTTTCTAACCTTCAGCCTTAGGCTTAATCATTATCCAATTCTGAACCAAGCACAAACAGATGCCAATGGATCACAATCAGCTAGGGTTGTATGATGTCACCCCCCAACTATTTCCATGAGTTAGCAGGTGCCAAGAATTCCTGAGATGGCCATCACAGGTCCTGAGTCCCAAGTGCTGAGTCCCAGATGTTAAGCTCTGTAGCAGGCTGGAACCAGAGGGAATACTTTACGCCCTGTCGATGAAAGGACGAATCCTACCAGAGAGGACCATTCCCAGGCCTTGCTTGTTCCTCCCAGCTGGGAGATCTTAGCAGATTCCTCCTCTCTCTGAGCCTCAGCTTCTCCATCTCTGAACTCGGTGGATGATAACGGAACCAACCTCCCGGGGTAGCTGGAAGAAGTGTTAGGGATGATGATGGAAGTGGCTGGGGGCGTCTCTCAAGTTCTCACTGCCCAGAAATAAACGCAGCTCGGACTGTCTGATAGTTCGGCTAGTGAGAGTGGGTAGTGTGCATGGCATCCATTTGTACGGGCAGCTCACAGGTCATTTGGAAGAGGAGGAGGGAAGATAGGGTCAGGGCAGTGGCACAAGTGTGTGTGCCCTGAGAGGAGGTGGCCAAGCAGGGGGCAGTCAGTGCTGTCTGCAGGGACCAAGGCATGGACAAAAAAGTAAGAACAACCTTTACCCCTTGCCCCAGTGGAGAACATAGCATCATGGCCCAGTGAGTGGGGAGCACTGGAAAACAGCTCCTGACCCCCAGTGACTTCAAGGACAAAAGACACAGAAAGAGGGAGGAGAGGCAAAAAAAAAAAAAAAAAGGATGCATGAGCAAGAGCCAGTTGTAAACGACGCAAGGCTTTGACACAAGGCTTTGTGAGCACTTGGGTCTCGGGGGTACCCTGGGACACCCAGACCCACCTGGGAAAAGTTTGGCAGAGACCAGACATCCAGAGGAGCAGCTAGCAGCCAGACCCGCTGAGATCTGGGTGGGTGCTACTAACGCAAGCCCATTGATGATAGTCAAGGCTGGAGAGACAGGGAGAAAGCGCATCCACACACATTTATACACACAGCTGACAGACCCTTACTTCCAAGGGGGGCTATGAGCCCTGCCTCCTGCACTCACCCCACTTACCCTCCCCCAGGCCTGGACGCAGGGCAAAAGGCATGCCCAGGGTGCCCCAGTAAAGTCCTTATAAAACGGAAACTTATACATGAGTCAGCCCAAGCCCTGGCAGCCGGCTCATTCATTACAGAGGTATTTTCTTTTCAGTTCTTTTCAGCAAAGCCTTTCCCTGCCTCGGGAGGTGAGGTCATTTCTAGTAAACACTGCCTTGCAGTGAATTTCCTCTGAACTTTTTGCTTTTGTTTAACTCACCAAACCTCAAGGGAAGCTGGCAACCTCGAGAAGTACAAAGGCACTGGGCCGAGTCGGAGACTAGGGTTCAAATCCCAGCTCTGCCCTTTCCAGCTGCAGGACCTTGGACAATACAAGTCACATCTCCGGGCCTTGGTTTCTCTGTTAAATGAAGTCACTACTACTGACAGGATTCTAAAGAAATACACAGCACTATACACTCATTCAATCAGCAGATATTTACTGAGTGCTTCCTATGTGCAAGCACTATGCTGAACACAATGGAAATTATGGTAAAGAAACACATATATGTGTATATGTGTGTATGTGCATCACCTGCACGCATGCATGCACACACACACACACGGTTCCCACTCCCTGCCCTTGGAAAATTCACATTCTGTAAGGAAAAACAGACATGAATCAAATGATCCCGTAAATGAATATTAACATTCAGCTGTGAATAGTGCTGAGCTTTATGGTGCTGTAAGAGCCTGTGATGGGTGTTTGATCCACTTGGGCAGAGATGGCAGGACAGGACAGGACAGGGCAGGACAGGGGAGACCTCCTGAAGGGGTGATGACTGAGTGGGAGATGAAAAATATGACCAAGCATCACCCAGGCAGAAAGAAGCTGTGAGCAAAGTGCCTGCAGAGAGGCAGAACCATGGCTTGTCTCAGTCATGGGAGAAAGCCAGCGTGCCCGGAACGCAGAGGTGAGGGGTGAGGAGGAGCCTATACACATCAGGCTGCAGACACAGGAAGGGTGGGAATCAGAACTGAGCCTGCGGCCCCCAGGGACAGTTTCCAGCTCTGATATGCCAGGCCAAACGTTCCCCAGCGTGCTCAAGTGGCTTTAAAGAGAACATTATGAAATATCAATGGATTAAACTTAATTTGGGGCTAAATCAGAAACCATCATCTACTCAGTTATGGTGTGGACAAAAGGCAGTAGATACGGAGAAAGAGAACTAAAAATATTCTATCCCTCAGTTTTATTTTTTTGTGATTTAAAAAAAAAACACTACTATGGTTTGATTTTAGTGATAAAAAACATCAGCTCGATGCACAGAACAGCAGTTTTCCACTGGAGGCTAGTGAGAGCAAGCCCAGCTAAACTCAGCATCTGCCATCCACGGGACCCAGCATGCACGGGGCCACCAAGTGGTAGCTGAGGAGGGGCAGTGGATCCTTGGACGGCTGCCACAGTAGTCACACTGGTGATGGTTCCCATCATTTTCTTGTGGGAGCAGAAGAGGATTGAGGTTCAGGTCCTGGCAATATTTATTTGTCTTATCAAAATATGCTGCCTTATAAAAATATTTGTCTTATAAAAAAAGAAGTATAAGTATGTCTTATAAAAATATTTATTTGTCTTAATAATACACTGCTTAAAAAAATAAATAAATGGGACTACATCAACTAAAAAGTTTTGCACATCAAAGGAAACCATCAACAAGACAAAAAGACAGCCTACTGAATGGGAGAAGATATTTGCCAATGATACACACCTGATAAGGGGTTAATATTTAAAATTTATAAAAAACTCAAACAACTCAACACACACACACACACACACACACACACACACACACACCAACCAATCCAATTAAAAATGGGAAAATGGGCAGTGGACCTGAATAGACATTTCTCCAAAGAGTACACATGGATGGCTAATAGACACATGAAAAGATGCTCAACAAGATATCAACTTACACTCGCCAGAATGGCTATCATGAATAAGTCAAAACCAGCATTGATGAGGATGTGGAGAAAAGGAAACCCTTGTGCACCATTGGTGGGATTGCAAATCAGTGCAGCCACATTGGAAAATGGTATGGAGGTTCCTCAAAAAATTAAAAATAGAATTATCATGATGCAACAATTGCACTTCTGGGTATACATTCAAAGGAAATGAAAACAGGGTATGGAAGAGCTACCTGCACTCCCATATTCATTGCAGCATTAGTCACAAAAGCCAAGACATGGAAATAAGCAAAGCGTCTGTCAATGAATGAATGGATAAAAAAGATGTGATATACACATACAATGGAATATTATTCAGTGGTAAGAAAGAAGGAAATCCCACCATTTATAATAATATGAATGGAGTTTGTGGGTGTTATGGTAAACCAGACAGGGAAGGACAAATGCTGCAAGGTATCACTTATTTGTGAAATTTTTTTTTTAATGTCAAACTCAGGAACAGAGTAGAAAAGTAGTTGCCAGGGCTGGAGGAGGGTGGATTAGCGGAAATAGAGATGGGTAAAAGGGTATAAACTTCAGCTGTAAGATGAATAAAGTTTGAAGATTAAATGTATATAACATGGTGACTAGAGTTGATAATACCAAATTTTATAACTGAACTTTTCTCAGAGTGGAACTTAAACGTTCTCATCAAAACGTGTGTGTGTGTGCATGTGTGCGTGCGTGCATGTGTGTGCGTGTGTGTGTGTTAATGCATGTTAGTTAACTAGATGGGAGAAATCCTTTTACGATGTACACGTATATCGAATCATCACAACGTACACTTTAAATATTTTACAATTTTATTTGTCAAGTATAACTATATAAAGCTGAAAAAAAAAAGAGACTATGCAGAATAGTGACCTCATATTGGGCAGCCTTGACTGTTGGCTCCTGTCATCCTGACCCCATGGGGATTGCCAAGAAAGCCAAGGCCATCTACTACACCACTGTGCCCCCAGCCGGAAAGAAAGAGAAAGGAAAAGCAAAAAGGATGTCCAACCATCTCTGAGCACCCACTTTGTGCCCAGGCCTGTGCTAAGCCTAGGTCACCCAGAGAATAGCGAGTCAGCCGTATAAGTTATAAGACAATAATAAAACAAGACAGACACGTGGACAAAGGGCGCCGAACATGATGGAGGCCAATTAGCAGTGGGAAAAGGCTCTGCGTGGAGCATGTGGTCCACAGATGACCCTCCCGGAACTGACACGGGACAGCCAGTCCAGCCTTTGGACACAGGAGACCCCAGTTCTCCTGATTTCTTGCTTGGCCAGTTTCCCACTCTGCTCTGAGCCTGTTATCTTGGCTGTGATATGGGCCGCCAATAGGTGTGAGTTTGTGTGAGATGAGGTGTGCAAAGAACTCAGCCCCCGGTGCAGCTGCCGGGGCTGGGGAAATAAATGTGGGCTGAGGGTGTCCGAGGAGGCTTCTCCTGTGGGGTTGGCACAAGTCCTGAGAAACAAGGGCGGGACTGAACAGGTGGTGCTGAGTGCCCACAGAGGCTGGTCTGCACACAGGTGAGGCAAGTTTATTCTTGGCGATGGCAATGAAAGTAGCTACTCTCTTTGAAGAGTGATCTGTTTTAAATGAGAGCTGACCACAGACTTAGCCACTTCATGCTCTATTACAGCCTACCTCAGTTTATTCAAACGTCAGCCAAGCTTTGGGTTAAATTAAGGTCACCAGGAATTTATGTCCCTCCCATGCCTCGCACTTCAGTGAAAACCCACAAAACAATTAATGAACCATTAGGGGTGGGCATATGGCCCAAGATTGCCTTCTTCCAAGGAAGAAAAGGGTAGATAGACTTCTGGAGAATCTAGGCCAACTTGTTTACTTAGTAAGAAGCAGTGAAAGGCAAAGACTGACAATGAACATACACTGACTGACTCTGTTGCTGGCGCCCTGTCTTCTCTGCCTGGTGCTTAGAATCAGAAATCTACTGAAAGGAACGCAGATGTTGCCATCCAGAAGCTTTTGCCAGCAAACTTTCTGTTCCAAGATGGGAAATCATTTGACAGTTGCTTTTGGGAAACTTTTAAAAACTCATGTCCTTTGCCCCAATCATTTCCCCATTTTAGGCCACTTTTTTAGAGGCATCTGTGGTTCTGACAAATAGTTTGGTGACAAGATCTTCACGGGAGAGTTATTTATATTAGTAACTGGAAGAAATTAAATGTCCAACAATAGAACTGTTAAATAGAATTCAGCATAGACATAATCTAATATTTCTGGTTTGGGGGGTTTTCTAATAAGGACATGGTAAAATGTTCATGATAAAAATACTCTGTAGGGGAAAATATACAAACTTACTTATTTGTACTATGACTTCTGAATTTGTGTTTTCAATACCTGTGCAAAGCGCTTATTTTACTCTGCTTTGTTTTAGAATTAATTGGTTGTGTCTCTGCCCCTTAGACTGTAAGCTCTCAGAGGACCCTGGAGTGAACCTGTCACTCTATTGGAAAAAGGAATGAATGAATGTGTGGATTATTTAAGAATCTGATTATTTCATTGAAAAATAATAGTAACAGCTTACTGAGTTTTTACTATATGACAAATCCTGAACCAAATTCTTCATATACTTGTCCCTTAATCCTTACAACTCTTACTATATGAAGATGATACAAGTTAGTGAGGGCAGTGTTCCCAAGCTTCCCTAGGAATTAGCACCATCAGCATCACCTGGGAATTTTCTAGAAATGCAATTGCTAGGGTTCCCGCCCAGACCTACCTAATCGGAGATGCTAAGAGGTAGGGGCTGGCAAAGTGTACTTGCTTAAGCTCCCCTAGCTGATTCTGATGCATGCTAAGGTCTAAGAAGCCCTGACCTGGGGGTGACAGGCAGCTCAGGTTTCTCAAGGGCAGCCATGGAGTTGAACTTGAAAGTTGTGTCCCAGGCCAGTTAAGCTAAAATCAAAAACAAGCCTGTAGTCCGACAAAGTCAGATTTATCCACCCACTTCAATGAGGAGAGCGCACACCAAAGGACCCAAAGGGAAACATAGAGTACTCCTGAAATTTATATGTGATTAACTAATGTTATCCCAATACATTTATTTTTTTTTTAAGTTAAAATAATAAAAATATTACAGCCATCCTCGGAGGTATAAAGTGGTATCTGACACAATGGAATATTATTCACCCATGCAAAGGAATGAATTTCCGTAATATTCTACCACAAGGATGAATCTCAAGGATGAATTAAACTAAGTGAAATGAGCTAAACGCAAAGAACAAATATTGTGTATGATTCTATTTATATGAAATATCTAGAAGAGGCAAATCCCTAGAGACAGAATGTAGATTAGAAATCCCCAGGGTCTTGGAGGTGGGGATAGGAATTTATTGCTTAATGGTTCCAGAGGTGATGAAAAGATTTTGGAAATAGATAGTGGTGATGGTTGCATAACATCATGAATATAATGAATGCCACTGAATTGTACACTCAAAAATGGTTTTAATGGCAAATTTTATGTTACATGTATTTTACCACAATAAAAATGTAAAAAAGATTCAGACAAAATCCAGACAAGAGACACTGCTCCTCCATCTACTGTTAATTAATCTAAAAAAGAGAAACAAAAATTTAAACTAGAACTTAAAAAGATAGTTAGTACAGAACTTTGGAGAAGGGACGAGTTTAATTTAAATAAAGCAACGTTTTATCCCCAAAGCAAAGTAGAACCTTTATTTAAAGGGCTTGACATCACAGCTAGACTGCAAAGTGGACTCAGAGTCTTTTTTTCCTTGGAAAATACAAAGTTAAGATAGATGTAGACCGCTGTGCTCAGAAATCCCTTACCTGAAGCCCAGGCCTTAGGTTGGAGATCTGGGCAACCTCTCTGTGTCAAAGTGACTTAGATCCTCTAGGACGTTTCATTCTTACATTCCAAGCTTCCCCAAAATGCCTGCTGATAAAGTTTCAAGCAGAAAAGTTTCTGGTAGCCTCTAATTTTAGAGAGCACGTTTTCTCGGTGAGTGAAAAAGCATTAATAACTTCAAGTGAGTTGTTCTGACACTTGAGAGCTGCAGTGTGTCCTGTTGAAGGAGAATGCTGTTTCCTGGTCACTCTACAGCTGGCTCGATCCATGTCTTTCATTCCAGACTGACAAATGGCTGGCCAGGTGTGTACTTTCTCAGTCTAGGCTCATTGTCACTTTCCCAGCTAGAAGGTGGTAAGGGAATGAACCTTCATCAAATGCTTAGAACAATTCCTGGCAAGTAACTCATATACACTAGAATTCAATATTCTATAAACTATAAATTAATATAAATAAAATGTAATATATAAAATATGTTACATAATTAATGGAAATATTAATTAGTTAATTAAATTGACAAGGGTTGTGGTTCAATAGAAGAAGGAGAGAGTGTTTTTTTCCCCCTTCCATTTAAGCAAGACGATGCAATTAGAAACTGTCTTGGGCCACTGATAGCAGAAATAGAAAGACTAGGTTAAGACAGATCCTAGATTTTAGGCATACTATGAAGGAGAGGGAGAAGTATTTATTGAGTGTCTATTTTGTGCTGGGATCTGAGTGACCTCATTTGCCCTATAAGTTGAGCGTCATTACTTCCATTTTACCCATGAAGGGAGCTTAAGGTCGCTGCCTAAACTCATCATGCTCATTTAAGGTTGAAGCTAGGATCTGAGCTCAGCCACAGCTAGGAGCAGGAGCATGACCATCCACCCATCACTGACGCTCTGGGAGCCTCTGGGTTGTTTTTTTTTTTTTTTTAGTGAAACAGAGAAAATACAACAAGGTCCTTCTCATACCAATGTTCTCTCTACAATTAAAACTCCATGATAAACCCTCTCAAAACACACTCACACACACACACACACACACACACACACACACACACAAAGAGATAATGGTACAAAGATAATCATCATGCATTCTTTACAACACCAAAAATGGGAAATAACCTAAATACTGAACAATAGGATATGATTAAGAGGAAAAAAAATAGCTTAGATGATAGAGGCTCTGTTCACCCTCTGGTGACCAAATCAAAGTTGTGACAGAAATAAGAGCAAACAGCAAGGAAGAATCACCTGGGATCTAGATGAACAAGTCATACAACTAGGGAGAAATCCAAGAGAGCACCTGAAATAGCAGAAGGTAGGACAGGGTGAGGATGTGGGGCTGTCAGGTCTGGAGCAGTGGAAGAGACTAGGGATGCTCTTAAAGGGGCCACATCCACAAGCAGATTTTTGCTGTGATGGAACTGCTAGCTCTGAGCACCAGTGCCAATTCGCTTTGTGCAAGGGGCGCCAGCAACTTATAGGAAGACATTGTCGATGTGAGGGCCAAGGGGAGACCTGCTCTGTACAGAAGTGCCAGTGGTATCCTTTGTTCCCTGTTGAGCCCTCCCATCTCCCAGTGCACACAGTGCTGCCTTAGCCGAGAAGTCATCAAGCTAGAGAACAGAGGTCACTTTGCCCAGAGGACTCCCTGAAACCCCGCCTACCCCAACTCGCAGCCCCACCCAAGCCACATCAGGTATATCCTCAGCGAGTCAGGTGCTCCTTGCTGAGCAGCGCCTAACTCACACTGGAGCCAGCCTGCCTTGGTTTCTGGTGTGGCCTTTTGAGGCAACTATAAGCACAGCTTCTGAGGATTGCTTGCTAAATCTTAACAGGTGGTCCCAGTGGGGTAGAGGCTTGAGCTAAACTTAGCCTGCAGCTGTGCCACTGGACACCTATTTCACAAATCCATACTAATAAAACCAGGAGACTTACGAGCTTTGCTTAGTACATAGAAACAGACATGGAAAGGCAGCCAAAATGGGAAGACAAAGAAGCAGAAACCATATGAGATAACAGAACAGAGATCCAGAAATGAACAAGTTAAGTAATCTAACAGAAGCAGAGTTTAAAACACTGGTGATAAAGATGCTCAATGAACTTTTAGAAAGTAGATAAATTCAGTGAGAACCTCAACAAAAAGATTAAAAAAATGTAAAAATGTAAATGGAAATTATAAAAGGGAACCAGTAGGAAATGAAGAACACGTTATCTGAGATGAGAAGTATATTAAGTGGAATAAACAAAAGAATAAACAAAGCGAATAAAGAAGAGGATAAAATGACCTATCTAGAAGATGGGAAAGCCAAGGACACTCAATCACAAGGGCAAGAGATAAGATGCTAAGACTATAAAAATAATTTAAGGTACATATAGGACACTATTAAAGGTTTTTTAAAAAGTCTAATCAGTGTACCTGAAGGAAAACAAGATGTTGAACAGCTATTGAAGAAATAATGATGGAAAACTTCCCTAACCTGGTCAAGGAAATAGATATACAATCCCAGGAAGCTCAGAGAACTCCAAAACCCAGGGATGCAAAGATGCTCACACCAAAACACATCATAATTAAAATGTCAAAGGTTAAATACAAAGAAAGAATCTTAAAAGCATCAAGAGAAAAGCAGATAGTTACCTATAAGTGAATACCTATAAGACTGGCAGCTGATTTCTCAAAAGAAACTATGCAGGACAGAAGGGCTTGCCACAAAATATTTGATGTGATGAAGACCCAGGATCTACAACCAAGAATACTTTATCCAGCAAAGCTATCATTTAGAGTTGAAGGACAAAGTGTTTCCCAGACAAAAATAAGCTAAAGGAATTTATCACCACCAAGTCAGTATTACAGGAAATGTTGGAGAAACTCCTTTAAGAAGAAAACACAGGCATCAAAAACAGGAATAAAGAATAGTAACAACTACATTCCTATCAATAAGTACCTCAAGTGGAAAAGAATTAAGTATTCCAACTAAAAGATGTATGAATGGGTAAGAAAACAAGATACCTACATATGCTGCCAATAAGAGACCCACTTCACATTAAAGGAAACACACAGACTAAAAGGAAGAGAATGGAAAAAGATATCGCTTTGATGGACCTAGAAGGTATTCAAGTCAGACAGAGAAAGATAAATACCATATGATTTCATTTATATGTGGAATCTAAGGAATAAAAAGAACAAACTAATCAAAAACAGACTCACAAATATAGTGGACAATTTGGTGATGGACAGAGGGGAGGCGGGTTTGGAGGACTGGGAGAATAGGGTGAAGGGTTAAAAAAGTACAAATTAGCAGTTGATGGATGGTCACGGAGATGGGGAGCATGGCATAGGGAATGTAGTTAGCGTTAATATGCTGGCTAGGTCAGGGGAGAAAAGGAGCAATTGGAGGGATTGTTTTATGAACTATATATATGTCTAACCAATGTACTGTATACTTGAAACTAATAAAAATAAATATTTACAAACGTGTGATTAAATAAATTTTAATATATCCACACAGTGGAGTACTATGCAGCCATTACAAATGATGTTGTGAAAGTACATTATGGACATAAAATATATTCATGATATATTGTTTGTATATTCACAATGTTTTGTGAAAAAAAAGATAGCTTAAAAACAGTGTATATAATTTATAGATTCAATGAGATCTCTATCAAAATTCCTACATTTTTTGCAGAAATAGCAAAAGTCATTCTAAAATTTACATGAATTCTTAAGGGATCCTGAATAGCCAAAATGATCTTGATAAAGAAGTACAAAGTTTGAGGGCCCATGCTTTCTAATTTCAAAACTTACTACCAAAAAAAAACTTGCTACAAACTATGATGATCAACAGTATGATACTGAAATGAAGACAGACACAGAGACTAATGGAATAAAATAGAGAGCCTAGAAATAAACCCTCACATATATGGTCAGATAATTTTCAACAAGGGTGCCAAGACCATTCAATAGGGAACTCCAGTCTTTTCAGCAAATTGTATTAATAAAAGTGAATATCCACATGCAGGGGAAGAAAAAGGTAAATCCTTACCTTACTATATATATATATACATACACACACACACACACACACACACACACACACACACATACAAAAATTACACTATATACAAAAATTAACTGAAAATGTATTAAAGAGCTAAATGTAAGAACTAAAACTATAAGACTCTTAAAAGAAAACATAGGGAGAAATCTTCATGACATTGGATTTGGCAATAATTTCTTGGATATGGCAACCAAAAGCATAAGCAACAAAAGAAAATAGAAAAGTCAGTCTTCGTCAAAATTTTGTGCATTTATGGACACTGTCAACAGAGTGAAAGGCAATATATGGAATGGAAGAAAATATTTGCAAATCACATATCTCATAAGGGGTTAATATCCAGTATATATAAGAACTCCTACAACTCAACAACAGAAACACAAACAACTTGGTTTTTAAAATGGGCAAAGGACTTGAATAGATATTTCTCCAAAGATATACAAATAGCCAACATGTACATGAAAAGATATTCAGTATCACTAATTATTAGGGAAATGCAAGTCAAAACCATAATGACATACCCCTGCACACACATTAGGATTGCTGCTATCAAAAAACAAAAAATAAGTGTTGGTGAGGATGTGGAGAAATCGAAACTTTTGTGTACTGCTGGCATAAACTGTATGTGGTAAAAAAAAAAAAAAAGTATGGCAATTCCTTAAAAACTTACAGAATTACCATGTGATCCAGCAAAAGCCAGACACAAAAGGACAGTTATTGTATGGTTGCACTTACATGAGGTACCTACGGTAGTCCAATTCATAGAAACGAAAATTAGAATGGTGGTTGCCAGAGGCTGGGGGAGGTAGGAATGCTGTTTAATTGGTATAGATTCAGTTGGAGAAAATGAAAATGATCTGGAGATGGGTGGTGGCAATAATTGCACAACAATGTGAATGTACTTAATGCCACAGGACTGGATACCTAAAAGTGGTTAAAATGTTATGTGTATTTTACCACAATAATAAAATATATATCCAATTATCTTATTTGTTTTTTTAATGTATGTTTAAAAGTTAGGAAAGAATACATCTACAATGGGTTAACAGTAATTATCTCTAAGCAAGAGATAGTGAGTGATTTGAGAAAGTGATCTCATTTTCTAAATGTCTATGAGAAACTAGTTTTAGTTGTACAATAAAATAAAATAAAATCCCGAAAGAATACAATGGGCAGGATTTCCAGTAATGTCAACTGAGAACAGTAAGCAATTCCCCACAGAAAACAAGCATAGGACTGGACAAAATTATTTTGCTAACAGAGCACTGGAACGTGACCAGAGGCAGGTAACAACTTGATAAGTCTTCACTCAGGAAAAAACCTGCTGCTGAGGGTAGGAACAGTGAATTTGTGGCCTTGATTCCTGAGGGTGTCATCTCTCTCCCAGGAAGGGCAGCACAACCCCATGGTTGAAACGCCAAAGGTAGTGAACATGGTTCAAGGGTGGCATATATGACATAGAGATATTGAAAGTGAGAGAGCCGTATGTGATGGTCGATTTATGTGTCAACCTAACTGGGCTAAGGGATACCCAGATAGCTAGTAAGGCATTATTTCCGGGTGTGTCTGTGAGGATGTTCCTGGAAGAGATTAGCATCTGAATCAGTAGATTGAGTAAAGAAGATCAACCCCACCAATGCAGTAGACATCATCCAATCATCCAAGGGCCTGAACAGAACCCAAAGGCAGAGAAAGGGTGAATTTTCTCTTTCTTTGAGCTGGGACATCCATCTTCATCTGCCCTCGGACATTATCACTTCTGGTTCTTGGACCTTTGGACTCAGGCTTGTACCATCAGCTCCTCTGGTTCTCAGGCCTTCAGACTCTTAGATGAAACTAGAACCTTTGAATAATCTTCTCAATCCACCCAGAGTTCAGGTGGTAAATGTTAAATCTTTTTTGGCTTGAGGTGTCTGAGCATAATCTCCATCCAATCACTGGCTGACCCTGAACTATTTAGACACAGAGGAGAGCCCTCAAGAGCCAAGCTACAACAGCAAAAATAAAAATGAACAAAAACATCATCAGCTTCACACTGTGGAAGAGACAGAACTTTTAGTTTGAGTCCAGGCAAGTTAATTGCCTACTAAAATGGAAAAAAATTAACAACTTCAGGAAAACAAAAGAGTTTAGAGTTGCCACAATGTACTATCTACAATGACCAGCTTTCAACTAAAAATTACTATACATGTAAAGAAAATAGAAAGTGTGATCCATATTGGGAGGGTGGAAGGGAAAAAAAGGAGTCAATAGAAACTGACTCTGAGTGGGCCCAGATGCTGACTATAGATCTTTTTAATTAAAAAAAAAAAAAGCTATTATAAATAAGTTCAAAGAATTAAAGGAATATACATTCAAAGAATTAAGAGAAAATGTACTACAAGGGAGTGAATAAAAAGAAACTCTCAACAGAGAATTAAAACTATTTAAAAATCAAATTGAAATTCTAGAGCTGAAAAGCACAATAACTGAAATTTAAAAACAAAAATTTACCAGATGAGCTCAATAGTAAATGTGAGATAAGATTTTTTTAAAAAGCGAACTTGAAGATCAATCAGTAGAAATTATCTGAACTGAAAACCACAGAGAAAAATGATTGAGGAAAAAGTCAATAGAATTTCAGAAATCCACAAGACAATATCAAACATTGTGGCACATGTTTAATTGTGGCCCTACAAAAAAAAAAAAAAAAGGAAAAAAAAGAGAAGTGGGCAGAAAAATATTTCAAGTAAAATAGTCAAAATATTTCCAAATTTGGTAAAAAAGAAAAATTGACTAACAGATCTAAGAAACTCATCGAGAAGGCTAACTACAAAAGGAATCACACCTAGATGTATAACAAACTGCTGAAAGAAAAGAGGAAAAATATTGAAAGCAGAAAGAGAAAAGTGACACATAACATACAGAGGAACAATGATATGGTAAGTGGCTGAGTTCTCACCAAAAATAATGGAGGCCAGAAGCTATTGGAATGACATACCCAAAGTGCTGAAAGAAAAAAAAATTGTCAACAAAAAGTTCTCTATACAATAAACCTATCTTTCAAAATGAGAGTGAAATAAAGACATTTACAGAGTCATTTTGTTGTTGACAGATCTGTATTACAATAAAAACTACAGAAAAACTGACTTAAAAACTCTAAGCTAAAGAGAAATGATATCTGACAGTAATCTAGATCCACATGTTGGAATGAAGAGCACAGAAATTAGTAATTATGTGAAGTGTTTTTTCTTTTGTTGTCTTAATTTCTTCAAAATATATATGACTATGTAAAGCAAAAATTATAACACAATATCACTGGATTTATAACATATATAGACATAGTGTATATTACAATACCAGAAAAGAAGGTAGGAATTGAACTATGCTGGTGCAAAGCTGGTAGAAGGCAGCCATTATTAATTTTAATTAGGTTGTGATACAGAAAAGATGCATATTGCAATTCTAGAGCAATCTCTAAAAACTCACAAAAATTTCAAAATAAAGAATTAAAATCTTATATTAAAAAAAAGATTTAACATAAAAGAAGAAAGTATAGAAAGAACAGAGAAACATCAAAGAAATAAATACAAAATAACAGCAAAATCATAGACCAACTCTAACCAGGTCAATAATACACTAAATATAAATGGACTAAACCTCCTATCAAAAGGCAAAGATACTCTGGATTAACAAGCAAGATTCAACTACATGCTATATACAAGAAAGTGAAAGGATGGAAAAGGATATTCTACACAAATAGAAGTTTTAGAAGACTGGACTAGCCATATGAATAACAAACAAAATTGGCTTTAAGACACTGATTATCACAGCAGACAAAAAGGAATGTTCCAAAATGATGAAAAGGTCAATATGGCAAAAAGATTTATAAATGTATATGCAGGTGATAACAATGCTCTTCAGTACATGCAGATTTTAATACTGCTCTCTTAGTAACTGATTGAAAAGGTAGAAAGTCAACAAGGATACAGGACACTTGAACAACACTATCAAGAAACTTCATCTAATTGACACTTATAAAACTCCACCAAACAAAAGCAGAATATACATTCTTTTAAAGTAAACAAGATTGGATCAAAAGTAAGTCTCAATATGTTTGAAAGGATTAAAATAATACAAAAAAATAGAAAGTAATAATAGAAACATGTCTGTAGATATTATATAGACATTAAACAATATACTTTTTAATAACGCATGGTCAAAAGAATAAATCTCAAGGGAAATTAGAAAAACTCTTGACCAAATGAAAATAAAAATACAATATATTAAAATTTGCAGGATTTAGTTAAAGCAGTGCTTAGCAGGAAGTTTATAACTATGCTTATACTAGAAAAGAAATAAGGCACAAAAATAATTCCTAAGTTTCCACTATAAGAAGCTAGAAAAAGGAGAGCAAATTAAACCCAAACTACAAAAAGAGAAGTAATATAAAGAGAAGAGCAGAAAATATAAAAATGTCTATGAAACTAAAAGCTTATTCTTTGTAAAGATCAATAAAATTGATAAATTTTTAGCTAGAGTGATAAAAAGATAAAAGAAGTCAAAAATTACTTACATTAGGAATAAAATGAGACATCACTATAGATCCTATAAACATTAAAAGAATAATCAGGGTGACCCAAAAGGATCAAACTGTTTTCAAGCAGCTTAACTGTGTCCCAGGAAAAAGCTCCAGAATATTTATAAAAATACAAAATATTCAGCATCCAACAAGTCAGGCATTCACTCATAAACTACCAGGCATGCAAATAAGCAGAAAAATACCACAGACAATGAGGAGAAAAATCAATCAATTGAAACTGACCCAGAATTGATAGAAACATCAGAATTAGCAGATCAACATTAAGACATATATAACTGTATTCCATATGTTCAAAAACTAGAGGAAAGATTGGGCGTGTTAAGTAGAGATTAGAAGATCTAAATCAAATTTTAAGAGATGAAAAAACTGTAATGGAATATACAAAGGCCCACAGGAAATTTTGGGGGTGATGAGTTTGTTCACTATCTTGATGTGATGATGTCTCCACTGCACCCCTTAAATATGTATAATTTACTATATGTTAATTATGCCTTGACAAAACTATTACAAGATAAACAGAAGAAAACCAAGGGAGTATTATGAAAAACTTTATGCCAATAAGTTTGAAAACAAATAAAATGGACACATTTCTCAAAGGATAAAATTACTGAACCTGACTCAAAAAGAAATAGAAGATCTAAATATACCTATGCCAAGAAAAGAAATCAAATTGGTAATTTAAAATTTTCTCACAAAAAAAAAGTCCAGGCTCAGACGACTTCCCTGGTCAAGCCCATCAAATATTAAGAAATATTAATTCTACAGAAACTCAGAAAATATAGGAAGAAGCAACCGTTCTCAATTTATTTTATGAGACTAGTATTATCTTGATAGCAAATCCAGACAAAGAAATCACAAGAAAAAAAATCATAGATCAGTATTTTTCGTGAACATGGACACAAAAATCTTTAACCAGTATTAACAAATCAAACCCAACAATATAATAAATAATACATCATGGCCAAGTGAAATTCATCCAGCAAAAATCAATTAACATACAGGATGCCTGCTCTATTTCTATTCAATGTTGTGCTACTACATACCCATCAGAGTGACTAAGATTAAAAATCAAAACCTAACACCCGACTTTACCAAGTGTCGGTAAGGGCGTAAAGAAGCTGGTACTCTCTTGCATTGCTGGTAAAAATGCAAAATAGTACAGCCCCTTTGAAAAACAGCTTGACAGGTTTCTCCAAAAGCACTTCATCTTACAATCTTCTAATTCTAGGCCTAAATATCTACCTAAGCAAAATCTTTGTGTCCACATAATAATTTGTATGCCAATGATCATAGCAGCATTATTCATAATATTAAAAAAAGAAAATTGATCCAACCCAAATGTCCTTCAACAGGAGAACGTTGAATAAAATGTGATACACGCATATGACAAAAATACCATTCCTTCATAGGAAGGAGCTGATTACTGATACTTGCTACTACGTAGCTGAACCTCAAAAACATCCTACTAAGCAAAGAAAGCCAGACACCAAAGGCAACATGCTGCCTGGTTTTATTTATATGAAATTCTAGGAAAAGCAAAACTACAGTGACAGAAATCCCATCGGTGGTTACCTGGGGCTGGAGATAGACTGCAAAGGGTATGAGGGAATTTGAGGGTGCTGGGAGTGCACTAAACCTTGATTGTGGGTGTGAATGCACAACTATATGTATTTACCAAAATTCATTGAACTGTACGCTTTAAGTGGCTAAGTTTTACAGCCTGTGAATTATGCCTCTGTAAAAATGGGGGACAAGGAAGTCGTTGTGGAGTAAAGAACTGTGGGAACAAGGGATGCTCGGACGCATAGGTACGTCCAGTTTGACATCCATGTGCTACAGCCGCCAACCTCCTGGGTGAGATCACCTGGGAAGATGAGCTGCCATGGAGACAGCGCCCGGTCCAGAGGGGCAGGAAGGCATGTGACCCAGTCATTGCAAAACAGTATGACAAGGCTTCACTAGAGCTCCAGTTCTCTGGGCACATTGAGGAGGGAGCCATCAACCCTTTCTGGGAATGGGGAGCCCTCCCAGGAAACGAGGTGCCTCCTTGGAGCCAAGACGGTGGACACGTCAGGCGGTTGACTTCCTGGCACTCTCTCCTCCCTCTTCTACCCACCCACCGAAGTCCCAGGTGGCTGTCATTTCTTTATTAATTAAACTGAATTAAACTTAATCTTACCTAAAGAGTTTCCTGATACCTCTCAAAAACATTAGAATTTCCCTGGGGTGTTGCAAAACCTGGGTTGGGCCTGTCTCATCCAAACTCTGAGGGTGGCCATGTGACCACCCTCCTGGAGGCTAATTTGAGCTCCGTGGGGGTGGGGACAGGGGTAGGTGGCAGGAGGGAGAGTGTCTCAGGTGGAGAGAATCACCTGCGTGAAGGCTTTGCATGGGACCTGGCATGTTCAAGGAACTATCCAGAAGTCCTGGGTGACTAGGGCATTGCTAGCAATAAGGTGAAGGAGCCACAGAGGCCTGGGTTGCAAACTGCTGTCTCCAAGGGCAGGGCGAAGTCTCCTGAAGTTATTCAGCTCCATGAGTGTGTCTAATTGTCCCAGGGTGTTGCTTAGTCCTGGCTCCAGGGACAACCCCTTGAGGGCAGAGTCTGTGCTTCGCATCCTTATATGCCTGCAAAGGAGGGAAGGAATGTTTATTGCAAGCCTGCTGTGTACTCCCTGGCCCTATAGCATTCAGTCCTTATATGGTAGGTGATTAAGTCATTCTGCTTAAGGATCAGGAAATTGAGCTACAGAGTAGGGGAAATGACTTGCCCAAAGTCCCATAGCCACAGAGCTGGGATTTGAACCATAGTGTGCCCTGCCTAGCCCCAGGACCATAGCTAGTTCAGAAATCCCCGTGGAGTGAGGGTCTGCATGGGCCTGGCTGCTATTTGGTTCATTCCCTAAGTCCCGACACCCAGGTAGGCAGCCTGAGGTCAGGGCCTCATGCCTCCTGGCTCCCTGCCTCAGTTTACCTGGGTGCCGAGAAAAGGCATGAACACCTCAGTCATGACTAAGGCTTGAAAACTGCACTGAAAGTTAGATCCAGTGACTCAGAGGAAGGCCGGGGTGTCCCTCGGCCCTCCCACCCCTACCCCACGCAGTGCTTTCCCAATCCCTCTACTGGTTTGACAGAGTAGATGGGAGAGGGGGCGGGAGGGAGGCGCGGGCCCGCAGGAAGCTGGCTGAGCAGGAGCCAGGCCCCATTGCAACAGCCTCCCAGCCTCCTGTCCAGCCACGTGAGCCTGTCCCAGCACCTGTCATCGCTCCTCAGACCCGTCAAGGGCTCCCCATCACCTCAGAACGCAGCCCAGCTCCTCGGCCTTCCATCCACTGCTCTGCTCCCCAGTTTCATCTCTCACAGATTCCCGCTTCGCCACCTCCTGCTCCCCGAAAATGCTTTACCGAGCCTCATTTCGTCTGGCCTTGGGTCATGCAGACCCCCTACCCCTCAACATTCCACCTTTTTCCTCAAATTCAAGGCCCTTCGTAGTCACCGAACCACCCCTGATCCAGGGGCTCTGGCCCAGGTGGCTTGTGATTTGAATTGCCTTTCTGAGGGCCTGTCCTGGCTCCCAGGTGGTTATGGGAGACCCCAGGCTACGTCTGCCCTTTATCCCTCCCCCAGGCAAAGCCAGCACCCTCGCTCTGACCCCTCGCCCTTAAAGGACCCACAGGGGCACTGTGGCACTTAAGCCACAGCATCGTGGTGACTGTTCCTGGGTCTGCCTTCCCATCATCTGTGAGCCTCTGGCACTTAAAAGGTGCTCGGGAAAAGTTTAGAGATGAAAAGAGGAGAAGGGAAAGAGGAAGAGAGGAGGGAAGGTGAGAGGGAGAGAGGAGTCAGCACAGGGTCTGACCCATAGGTGAGTGGCTGAATAGAAAGAAATAATTCTGGAAGCCTCTGTTTGCTAAGGGGAAATTTACTATCTTCCGAAAAGAAACAATTTTTCAGTTTTTTACTACAGCGATAATATACACTGTTACTTTTTAAAATATATGCTAATGTTATTTTTTTTCTAGACAAAGAGTTGGCCAACTGGTTCTATAAAAGAGCTAAATAATTTAGGTTTTGTGGATCACATATGCTTGCTATAGCATATGCTTCTGCTTTCTGTGTTTTTAATACCATTTGAAAATGTAAAGGTCATTCTTAGGTTGTGTACAAAACAGGCCAACGGCTGCGTGTGGCCTGCAGGCTATAATTTGCCAACCTGCATTCTAGACAATCCACAAAGATGTAGATAAGAAAGTGAAACTTGCCTGTAGGCCCACCCCCCATCAAGATTTTGATGTGTTTCTCTCTAGGCTCTTTATGGGTATATGTAGTGTACATATTTTGTCAAAATGGGATTATATCCTATGTAATATTCTATATTCATAACTAGCTTTCTTCGTTTAACAAAATAATGTGGCCCTAGCTCCATGCCACTGAATGTAGAGCCAAAACATCGTTTTTCAGGATATATAGTATTGCATTGTATGAATCTAACAATTTTTTTCACATAATTATTGAGGGCAGATGAGTTACAGCCTCCAAGTCTTCACTAAGCTTACTTAAAAAGACAAATAAATAAACAAACAAATAAATAAATAAAAGATAGGGATGCATTTAGTGACCTGGGTACTTAAATGAGGTGGCACATAGCCTATATATAGTTGATACCTGTAATTATGTGTTATAATTATGAACAAAGCCCCCTGCCTCCCCTCGCCTCCCTACAATTACCGGGGTACCCTAAGGTGTGTGGCAGATTTATGTCTCTAAGGCCATATCTGCAATGACATCCCATATCCACCTCGAACGTGAGGAACTGTGTCTCTTGAAGTTTCTAAGTAGTGGCTGCCCCGATACAGGGCAAACGTCTGGCGAGGGGCAGAGTCAGTGTCGTTTGCCCTGGAAGGCTCATCAGATTGCTTCGTGCCTAAGGGCAGCCGTATCACCCGCACCAGACTCCTCCCATCAGGTGGTTCCTGGCTGACCACACGGGCTCTCAGGCTGGCTTTGGGGTAGAAGCAGATGCTGGTCTGTGCTCCATTTCTCAGTCAGCTCAGCCCCGCCCACTCCTCCCGGCCCTCCCTGGAAAGAAGTGGGTGAAAATAAGTATGGGATGAAACCATCAACAAGAAGCATTTCTTTGTGGCTGCTGTAGGAGGTGCGCCTGGTACCCAGGTCACTAAGACCAACGAGAATATCCCCGCTTTGCAGCTGAGGGACCTAAAGCACACAGCAGTTGAGTTACTTGCCCAAGGTCACACAGCTGCAGTGTGGGCAATTCCAGACCTGCAACATCTGACCCAGAAGGCAGTGCCATGTCCCACGGTGCCACGAGGCCTGTATCCAGAAGGCCCATGGGAGTGGATATGGCTGCAGTGAAGCGAGACAGCCCCGGGAGGGCGTGTCCACCACCTATTAGAAGCAGGAGAGCTCGGGGAGCCTCTCAGTCCCTGCTCGCCTGCAAACCTCTTCCATCCAGTGGGCGCCTCACACCCCCTCAGTCCACAGGAAGGCACGCAGGAGATGCAGACAAGGGGGTGGAGCCGAACACACCTTGCGTTGTGAGACGTAAGGGGTGGCACGTTGGCTGAGCTGACCTATTGGGGACATCATGGAGAAGGTGGCACTAAGGCCAGCAAAAAGAAAAGGGCATTGTCGGCTAAGACTAGAACCTGAGCTTTCTAAACACATCTTCTTCTCTCTGTCCCCCTGCCCTACCCTGGTCCAGAACCTGTCTCTGTCCCGCCCCCCCTACCCCAGACCACTGTGATAGCTTTCCACTGGGCTTCCTGCCACCTGTCTCCATCCTCCATGCATCCTCCCCACCCTGCCACCACCATCACTGCCCTGAAAACTGAACCTGGTCATGTCCCTCCCCTGCCTCCAGCCCTTCCGTAGCCCCCGCTGTCCTGATTAGGGCTCCTTGGTGTGGCACAGAGCCTGCCACCATCCAGAACCTGCCTCCTCTCTCATCTCTCATCTCCTCCTGTGCTCATCATAAAAAACGTTCTCGCTCCCCTACACGTGTCTCTGGGCCTTTGCACGTGCTCTTCCATCTGACTGATCCGTCGCCTCCCTTTTCTGGCAGCTTTCAGTACATCTTTCAAGAAGACGTTTGCAGCATCACCTTCCCCGACCACCTCCTGACTCGGTACACCCACGTGGCCTTGCACACACAGTCCAGTGTGTGGAAATCTCTGTGTGTGCGTTTCCCCAGCCTCGTAGGCACTGGGTCTTCCTCGTCGTGATACCCCAGTGCCCACGCCAGAGCCAGGCCCAGAGTCAGCCTCCAGCCGACGGTGGTTGTGTTAAGAACCGGAGAAAAGCCAGGGGTAGCACATGGGCCTGGGGCCAGCTCCGCTCACCAACTACCTTCCCCGGGGTCCCGATCCACACGACAGCTGGGGTGGAGCCGGGGTGCCAGTGGGAACCGAGCAGGCCAGACAAGAAAGCGCTTGTCTGAGAACCAAGCCGAGGGGTGACTTCACCCTTGACTCAGCCTCGCAAACACGAAGGTGGGGGCCGCCCTCCTAGGGAGGGGCAGTACCTGGGACAGATTTAACAGGCATGGCGCACGCTTCAGGGCCAGAAAGCAAGGTGATGAGTCAAGGAAGGGGCGACGCCTTGCCCTAAAAAGGGGAACAGCTTCCCTCTCACAGGTCCCTACTGATCACAGACACTCATTAAAAGAAATAGAAAAGAATAGGAGGGAAAAGGCCCAAATCCCGTAGCTGGCGCTTTTTCTCAGAGGTAATTAACGATCATTCGGAAAGAGTGATGACACCATCCCCGGTTTGCACCGGAAAACAAGAGCCCCAGGTACATGCCAGGCAGAGGCCCAGAACCCAGCCCATGCCTCCTGTGCCAAGGACACCCCCCCACCACCACCCTCCGGGTTTAACCCCTCACCCATCAGTCACGCCCCAAACATGCCTGCACCCCGGCCCCATCCCGAGGTGTGGGGCACTGGCGAAGCCTCCAACGCTTCTGTGGCGGATTTTGGCTTTCCCACCAAGATACCAGATAAAGAGGCTTCAAGTTGCCGCCTCTTACAGAGTCCCCAGAGTCCCCCAGGGACTGTCGGGTGCTCCCCAAACCACAGGCTTTTGGAGCTCTCAGCAGACCCACAAGGCAGGTCCGGGTGACCCCATGTTCCAGATGAAAAAATTGAGGCCTAGTCAGAGGAGGGGTATTCAGGTTACATGGCTAGTGAGTGGCAGTTCAGGACAATGCCTCCTTTTGGACAAAGGACACTATCAGTTGTCATTCACAAGCAATGGCTGCTCCCAGAGGCCCTTACAGGGCCTGAGATGCTGCAGTCACAGAGCTGTCGGCCACTGGGTGATGGTTTGGTTATGACACAGCTGGGAGGCAGGCAGGGTCTATGCCCCCGCCCAGAGTCACACTGGGGGATCCCCTGGCCTTTTGAGGCAGAAGCCCGCCAGCCACCAGGTCCTGAGAGCCACCTTGTCTCCTACCAGAGCGTCCACAAGGACAGGAAGTTCCCCCAGGGCAGCCTCACCTGCCCTAGGAGGGAGCTGGGCACAGACAGTGTCGGCTCATGTCCACTAGTTGAACCGAACCAAAGGGGGCAGCGTCATGGGCTGAACTGTGTCCCCCAGAAAGATGTGTTGCAGTCCTAAACCCCCATGTCTCAGAATATGACCTTCTCTGGAAACCAGGTGTTTACCTGGTAAACCGAGTAAGACGAGGTCGTCAGGATGGGCCCTAATGTAACATGACCGATGTCTTAGAAACAGGAAGTTGGGACACAGAGCAGGCACGCTTGGAGGAGACAGACATGGGCTGATGTTTCCACAAGGCCAAGGGCTGCCGGCAAACCAAGAAGCTAGGAGAGAGGCCAGGGAGGAATTCTCTCCCTCGTCCTCAGACGGACGAACGCTGCCCACACCTGCCCTGCCCACACCTGCAGGCTCCAGACCTGTGAGGCGACACATTTCTGCTATCTCAAGCCGCCCGGTTTGTGATACTTTGTTACAGCAGCCCCGGCCGATGCCGTGGCACTGGCCCTGTGCTCAGAAGGGCCCATGCTTAATGCAGTGGTCTGTGTCTGCCATGCTGTGAACAAGGGGCCCACACTTTCATAGAGCACTGGGCCCCACTAATTACACAGCCACTCATGTTTTCAGACCCCACCACAGGCCCAGCTCAGCATAAGGCTGTGAACTTGGTGGGACCCAGGCCAGGCAGGGTGGGGGTCCCAGGGTAGGAGCCTACGGGGGCTCCTGATACCTTGTTTCCCTAAGGATCTGCTCAGGATAAGAAATCCCTATATGGCCCTTAAATCAGGACTCCAGGGTTCTCTTGCCAAGCCCAGATGCTCCCAACGGTGAGCCCAAAGCAAACTAAACATTAGATTTTACCAAGCAGGTGGCCGTTAAGGAGCCAGGACACCTGGCTACCACCGCAGGCCCCTTGCTAAAAACCACTGTGACCTCTTTCTCCTTTGCACTTACTCGGAGCACTGCTGGACCCCCTCCCTGGAGCTCCACACACAGAATATTCCCTCAGTGCCTTCCAGGAACTCACCATGTAAGGATCTATTTGTTTATTTCTTTAAAAGTCGAGCAAACAGTCCTGGGAGGCAGGTCACCTCTGTGGTGTTCTATCAGCAGCCTCTGCAGAGAGCTGATGCATTTTGTCCCTCATGCCCAGTGTGGGAGAGCTAGATTCCTCTCGGGTGGCCAGAGGAAGCCCTGGGCAGGGAGGCGAGGGGCTCGAGAGGGGAACCAGGGGCCTGTTTCTGCGGGATGCTGAGGCCCTACCCAAAGCCACATCCTAGATAATCATGCTAACCCCTGTAACAAAGGCAGGACTAGATGGAGAGATAAAATAAAGCCAGGATAAGTGAGGCTCACAGATAATCCCCAAATCTGACTTCGCTCTGAGTTTCATGGCACAGCAACTTTGTGCCCGTGTGGCCTGGTGAGAATCCCACTTCTAACTTGGCCCTCACCTGGCGACCTGGTACAGTGGTTCTGGGAGGAGGTGGCGGGCAAGATGGAGGGGCAATGGGGAAAAATGACCCCAGCAGAGGCAGCAGCCTGAGAACCAGCCCACCAGCTCTGACGGCCCTGCTCCACACAGCCATCCTCCTGGACCCCGCTGAAGACTGCAGTGGGTGCTTCCACCCCCACCTCGGGGACCTCCACCCTGCCTGCCCTCCTGCTTCATGCCTTCACTAAACACATTTTACATAAATTACCTATTTATCCATCTTTCTTCCTAATCAGATAATGCGTTCCTTCAAGCTGGAGCCCTTTGGGGTACTGATCTGATCGGCCTCTGCGCCTCAGGTGGGATCTAACCAGAGGACGGAACAGTCGGAGGAGGCAAGAGAGGGACCTGAAACCCCAGCGCGCAGGGCCAGAGAGAGACAGCAGTGGTTCCACCAGGCAGTCGCCATGGATCGAATGCGTCCGATGTTGGATATGTGGGTGAATGAAGGAATGGAAGGGTGGATAGAGTAGAGAAAGAGCTTGGGGCCCAGTGGAGACACAAGCCCAAACCGACTTTGCTGGTGGTGAGAGGGTTTCCGAGGGTGGCGAGCAGGCAGGTGACTTTTGCCCTCTTCCTTTCACTAGGGTCTCACCTAATTGAAACGGAAGTAGCCTTCCCTCCCTTCCCCTCCCC